>SJYC01072197.1:0-11701 GCA_006408675.1 Madoqua kirkii
GAGGCTCTTTAGTTCTTCTTCACTTTCTGCCATAAGGGTGGTGTCATCTGTATATCTGAGGTTATTGATGTTTCTCCCAGCAATCTTGATTCCAGCTTGTGCGTCTTCCAGCCCAGCATTTCTCATGATGTACTCTGCATATAAGTTAAATAAGTAGGGTGACAATATACAGCCTTGACGTATGCCTTTTCCTCTTTGGAACCAGTCTGTTGTTCCATGTCCAGTTCTAACTGATGCTTCCTGACCTGCATATAGGTTTCTCAAGAGGCAGGTCAGGTGGTCTGGTATTCCCATCTCTTTAGGAATTTTCCACAGTTTATTGTGATCCACACAGTCAACAGCTTTGGCATAGTCAATAAAACAGAAATAGATGTTTTTCTGGAACTCTCCTGCTTTTTCGATGACCCAGCAGATGTTGTTGATTTGACCTCTGGTTCCTCTGCCTTTCCTAAATCTAGCTTGAACATCTGGAAGTTCATGGTTCATGTACTGTTGAAGCCTGGCTTGGAGAATTTTGAGCATTACTTTGATAGTGTGTGAGATGAGTGCAACGGTGCAGTAGTTTGAGCATTCTTTGCCATTGCCTTTATTTGGGATTGGAATGAAAACTGACCTTTTCTAGTCCTGTGGCCTTTGCTGAGTTTTCCAAATTTGCTGGAACTTTCACAGCATCCTCTTTTAGGATTTGAAATAGCTCAACTGGAATTCCATCCCCTCCACTAATTTTATTCCTAGTGATGCTTCCTAAGGCCCACTTGACTTCACATTCCAGGATGTCTGGGTCTAGGTGAGTGATCACACCATCGTGGTTATCCGGGTCATGAAGATCTTTTTTTGTATAGTTCTTTGTGTATTCTTGCCACCTCTTCTTAATATCTTCTGCTTCTGTTAGGTCCATACTATTTCTGTCCTTAATTGTGCCCATCTTTGCATGAAGTGTTCCCTTGGTATCTCTGATTTTCTTGAAGAGATTTCTAGTCTTTCCCATTCTATTGTTTTCCTCTATTTCTTTACATTGATCACCGAGGAAGTCTTTCTTATCTCTCCTTGCTGTTCTTTGGAACTCTGCATTCAGATGCTTGTATCTTTCCTTTTCTCCTTTGCCTTTAGTGTCTCTTCTTTTCTCAGCTGTTTATAAGGCCTCCTCAGACAACCATTTTGCCTTTTGGCATTTCATTTTCTTGGAGATGGTCTTGATCACTGCCTCCTATACAGTGTCATGAACCTCTGTCCATAGTTCTTCTGGCACTCTGTCTATGAAATCTAATCCCTTGAATCTATTTGTCACTTCCATTGTATAATCAGAAGGGATTTGGTTTAGGTCATACCTGAATGATCTAGTGGTTTTCCCTACTTTGTTCAATTTCAGTCAGAATTTGGCAATAAGGAGTTCATGATCTGAGCCACAGTCAGCTCTTAGTCTTGTTTTTGCTGACTGTATAGAGCTTCACCATCTTTGGCTGCAAAAAATATAATCAATCTGATTTCGATATTGCCCATCTGGTGATGTCCATGTGTAGAGTCTTCTCTTGTGTTATTGGAAGAGGGTGTTTGCTATGAGTGGTGCGTAGTCTTGGCAAAACTATGTTAGCCATTGATCTGCTTAATTCTGTACTCCAAGGCTAAATTTGTCTGTTACTCCACGTATCTCTTGACTTCTTACTTTTGCATTCCAGTCCCCTATGATGAAAAAGATATTATTTTTGCATGTTAGTTCTAGAAGGTCTTGGAGGTCTTTATAGAACCGTTCAACTTCAGCTTCTTCAGCATTACTGGTTGGGGCATAGACTTGGATTACTGTGATATTGAATGGTTTGCCTTGGAAGGGAACAGAGTTCATTCTGTTGTTTTTGAGATTGCATCTACCTACTGTGTTTCGGACCCCTTTGTAGATTATGATGGCTACTCCATTTCTTCTAAGGGATTCCTGCCCACAGTAGTAGATATAATGGTCATCTGAGTTAAATTCACCCATTCCAGTCCATTTTAGTTCAGTGATTCCTAAAATGTCAATGTTCACTCTTGCCATCTCCTGTTTGATCACTTCCAGTTTGCCTTGATTGACAGAACTTACATTCCAGGTTCCTATGCAATATTGCTCTTTACAGTATTGGATCTTGATTCTATCACCAGTCATATGCACAGCTGGGTATTATTTTTGCTTTGGCTCCATCCCTTCATTCTTTCTGGAGTTATTTCTCCACTGATCTCCAGTAACATATTGGGCACCTACTGGCCTGGGGAGTTCATCTTTCAGTGTCCTATCTTTTTGCCTTTTCCTAGTGTTCATGGGGTTCTCAAGGCAAGAATACTGAAATGGTTTGCCATTCCCTTCTCCAGTGGACCACATTTTGTCTGCATTCTCCACCATGACCTGTCCATCTTGGGTGGCCCTACATGGCATGGCTGATAGTTTCATTGAGTTAGACAAGGCTTTGGTCCATGTGACCAGTTTAATTAGTTTTCTGTGATTGTGGCTTTCATTCTGTTGGCCCTCTGATGGATAAGTATAGGAAGCTTATGGAAGCTTCCTGATGGGAGATACTGACTGAGGACGAAACTGGGTCTTATGGGCTGGGCTATGGTCAGTAATTAAGAAGAGGTGGCAAGAATATACAGAAGAACTGTACAAAAACGATCTTCATGACCAAGATAATCATGATGGTGTGATCACTCACCTGGAGCCAGACATCCTGGAATGTGAAGTCAAGTGGGCCTTAGAAAGCATCACTAGGAACAAAACTAGTGGAGGTGATGGAATTCCAGTTGAGCTATTTCAAATCCTGAAATATGATGCTGTGAAAGTGCTGCACTCAACATGCCAGCAAATTTGGAAAACTCAGCAGTGGCCACAGGACTGGAAAAGGTCAGTTTTCATTCCAATCCCAAAGAAAGGCAATGGCAAAGAATGCTCAAACTACTGCACCGTTGCACTCATCTCACACACTAGTAAAGTAATGCTCAAAATTCTCCAAGCCAGGCTTCAGCAATACGTGAACCGTGAACTCCCTGATGTTCAAGCTGGTTTTAGAAAAGGCAGAGGAACCAGAGATCAAATTGCGAGCATCTGCTGGATCATGGATAAAGCAAGAGAGTTCCAGAAAACCATCTATTTCTGCTTTCTTGACTATGCCAAAGCCTGTGACTGTGTGGATCACAATACACTGTGGAAAATTCTGAAAGAGATGGGAATGCCAGATCACCTGACCTGCCTCTTGAGAAACCTATATGCAGGTCAGGAAGCAACAGTTCAAACTGGACATGAAATAACAGACTGGTTCCAAATAGGAAAAGGAGTACGTCAAGGCTGTATATTGTCACCCTGTTATTTAATTATATGCAGAGTACATAATGAGAAACACTGGGCTGGAAGAATCACAAGGTGGGATCAAGATTGCTGGGGGAAATATCAATAACCTCAGATATGCAGGTGACACCACCCTATGGCAGAAAGTGAAGAGCTAAAAAGCCTCTTGATGAAAGTGAAAGAGGAGAGTAAAAAAGTTGGCTTAAAGCTCAACATTCAGAAAATAAAGATCATGACATCTGGTCTCATCACTTCATGGGAAACAGATGGGGAAGCAGTGGAAACAGTGTCAGACTTTATTTTTTTGGGCTCCAAAATCACTGCAGATGGTAACTGAAGCCATGAAATTAAAAGATGCTTACTCCTTGGAAGGAAAGTTATGACTAAGCTAGAAAGCATATTAAAAAGCAGAGACATTACTTTACCAACAAAGGTCCGTCTAGGCAAGGCTATGGTTTTTCCAGTAGTCATGTATGGATGTGAGAGTTGGACTATAAAGAAAGCTGAGCGCTGAAGAATTGATACTTTTGAACTGTGGTGTTGGAGAAGTCTCTTGAGAGTCCCTTGGACTGCAAGGAGATCCAACCAGTCCATTCTAAAGGAGATAAGTCCTGGGTGTCCTTTGGAAGGAATGATGCTAAAACTGAAATTCCAATACTTTGGCCACCTCATATGAAGAGTTGACTCATTGGAAAAAACTCTGATGCTGGGAGGGATTGGGGGCAGGAGGAGAAGGGGACGACAGAAGATGAGATGGCTGGATGGCATCACTGACTCGATGTTTGTGAGTCTGAGTGAACTCGGGGAGTTGGTGATGGACGGGGAGGCCTGGCATGCTGCAGTTCATGGGGTCGCAAAGAGTCAACATGACTGACTGAACTGAACTGAACTGTTGGTCAGTAATACTCTAATCCAATTTTCTGTTGATGGGCAGGGCTGTGTTTCCTCCTTGTTGTTGGAGGCCAAACTGTGGTGGAGGTAAAGAAGATAAAGGCAGCCTCCTTCAAAAGGTCCCATGCAGACACTGCTGCACTGTGTGCCCTGTCCTAGCACCAGGCCACCATTGCCCCATGCCTCTGCTGGAGACTTCTTGCCATTCATGGGCAAGTGTGGGTCAGTCTCTTGTGGGGCCACTGCTCCTTTCTCCTTGGTCCTTGTGTACACAAGAGTTTGTTTGTGCCCTCTGAGAGTCTGTTCCCCTAGTCCTTCGTGGGTTCTGGCGGCTCTTTGGTGTTGTTTATGGTGACCTCCTCTAAGAGGGCTTATACCATACCAGGTCTGCTGCATCCAGAACCCTTGCCCCTGCGGCAAGTAACTGAGGACTCGTACCTCTGCAGGCGATGCTCTGGCTCTAATCTGATAGTAAATAGCAAAGTCAAACACAAGGACATCATCCGAGAGAATTCAAGAATCCTTGGGAGGATTTGTGCGACAGTCTGCAGTATTACCTCCAGAAATATGATGCCCCCTTCTCTCCTCCACTTCTCCACTCCTGCCCAATTGCCTTAGCTCCAAGTTTTGGATGTTTTTCTTATTAACATAAAAAAAATACTTTGAGTTGAATCTTAGTTCCTTCATTTACCAGCTATGTAATATTGCTCAGGTAGTTACCTGTGACTGAATTTACATGCTACACATTGGGAGGAGCTTTTTAAAGTGCCTGACACATATTAGGCACTCATTTAATCTTAGCTCTTCTTTTTGTGTGTCAGTCGTTTCAAACTCTTTGTGAACCCATGGATTGTAGCCTCTGTCCATGGAGTTCTCCAGGCAAGAATACTAGAATGAATAGTAGCTTTCTCTTCTCTAGGCGATCTTTCCAACCCAGGGATCCAACTGGGTCTCCCACACTGCAGACAGATTCTCTACCATCTGAGTCACTTGGGAAACTCCTTTTTTTTTAAGTGAAAAAAAAATCACCTTTTTTCTGGTCTTTAGAGACAAAATTTTCTTCCTCTTTTTATCCTTCTCTCCTGCTTTTTTTCTATTTGTCTTTCTCATTTCTAGTTTATTAGAATAATATCCTAGAACTGTGGTAGATTTTCTCTGTTATGTGGAGGCATTCTATTAAAGTTTTATTATTCATCTAAATGGAAAAAATTGATTTTAACATTATTTTTTAATTAAAAAATTACCCCCAGCTTTGTGAGCTATAGTTAACCTATAACATCATGTAGGTTTTAGGCGTTCAACTTAGTGATTTGATATATGACTGTATTGTGAAATGATTACCATAATAAGGTTAGTTAACACATCCATCTCACATCTCACATTATGAGAAATGCTGGGCTGGAAGAAGCGCAAGCTGGATTCAAGATTGCTGGGAGAAATAGCAATAACCTCAGATATGCAGATGATATCACTCTGATGGCAGAAAGTGAACTAAAGAGCGTCTTGATGAAAGTGAAGGAGGAGAGTGAAAAAATTGGCTTAAAGCTCAACATTCAAAAATCTAAGATCATGGCATCTGGTCCCATCATTTCATGGCAAATAGATCGGGAAACAGTGGCTGACTTTATTTTTCTGGGCTCCAGAATCACTGCAGATGGTGATTGCAGCCATGAAACTAAAAAGATGCTTACTCCGTGGAAGAAAAGTTATAACCAACCTAGATAGCATATTAAAAAGCAGAGGCATTACTTTGCCAACAAAGGTCCATCTAGTCAAGGCTATGGTCTTTCCAGTGGTCTGTATGGATGTGAGAGTTGGACCGTGAAGACGGTTGAGCACCGAAGAATTGATGCTTTTGAACTGTGGTGTTGGAGAAGACTCTTGAGAGTCCTTTGGAGTGCAAGGAGATCCAGCCAGTCCATCCCAAAGGAGATCAGTCCTGGGTGTTGATTGGAAGGACTGATGTTGAAACTGAAATTCCAATACTCTGGCCATCTAATGTGAAGAACTGACTTATTTGAAAAGACCCTGATGCTGGGAAGGATTGAGGGCAGGAGGAGAAGGGGACGACAGAGAATGGAGATGGTTGGATGGCATCACCGACTCAATGGACATGGGTTTGGTTGGACTCTGGGAGTTGGTGTTGGACAGGCAGTCCCGGCATACTGTGGTTCATGGGGTTGCAGAGAGTCGGACACAACTGAGCGACTGAACTGAACTGAATACATCTATCATGTCACATAGTCATAATTTGTGTGTATGATGAAAATTTTCAATATCAACTCTTTGAACAACTTTCAAATATGCAGTGCAGTATTGTTAGCTGTGGTTTCCATGTTGTACAGTGTGTTTTATTTAGAGAACCTGCTGCATATGGTAGGGCTTCCCCCATGGCTCAGGGGTAATGAATTTGCCAGCCATGCGGGAGACGTGGGTTCAATCCCTAGATCGGGAAGATCCCCAGGGGGAGGGCATTGCAACCCACTCTAGTATTCTTGGGGGTATAATCCCAAGGACAGAGGAGCCTGATGGATTACAGTCCATAGGGTCACAAACAGTCAGACATGACTGCAGTGACTGAGCATTTCAGGCACATACTGCTTATGAGAAGGGAGAGGTGTCACTCAAATGAAGATGATTTCTTACTGGATATAACTTGATGTTTCTTGTTTTGAGATGGATTGTTGCTGTTGTTCAGTCACTAAGTTGTGTCCGACGCTTTGGGACTTGATGAACTGCAGCATGCCAATATTCCCTGTCCTTCACTGTCTCCTGGAGTTTGCCCAAACTCATGAGTCAGTG
Source organism: Madoqua kirkii (assembly GCA_006408675.1). Taxonomy (NCBI): domain Eukaryota; kingdom Metazoa; phylum Chordata; class Mammalia; order Artiodactyla; family Bovidae; genus Madoqua; species Madoqua kirkii. The sequence goes on from SJYC01072197.1 coordinate 7,001, forward strand.
ATGCCATCTAACCATCTCATCCTTTGTCACCCCCTACTCCTCTTGCCCTCAGTCTTTCCCAGCATCGGGTCTGTTCCAGTGAGTCAGCTCTTTGCATCAGGTGGGCCAAGTACTAGAGATTGAGCTTCAGCATCAGTCCTTCCAGTGAATATTCAGAGTTGATTTCCTTAAGGATTGACTAGTTTGATCTCCTTGCTGTCCTAGGGACTTTCAAGAGTCTTCTCCAGCACCATAGTTCAAAAGCATCAATTCTTTGGTGCTCAGCCTTCTTTCTGGTCTGTCTCTCACATCAGTACATGATGAATGGAAAAACTATAACACTGAGACGGTATAGGGGTATTAGTTGTTTAAGTGTAAATATTAGCCTTGTTTCTTTTTAAAAGGAGAGCTGGCTTTATGAGCTATCTTTCCTGAAGCCCACTCAGTGTCTCTGTGCCTGCTATGTGCTCTACTCTGGGCTGAGGTTTGTGAGGAGGGGGTTAAGTGCACAGAAGTCTCAGGAGCATGCTCTCTGCATTCCCTTCTTCCTGGTACAGGTCGGCCTGGGTGGGGTTAACAGGAATGCTGGAGGGACCTTGAGCTGGTATCTGGCACAGGTAAATTTAATTGGTCATCACAGCTAGAACTGGGTTCCTGGGGAACCTAGTCTTTCACCTTCTCTGCAACCCTTCAGATGGTAAACTGGGCTGTGATTCAAAATGACAAGGTTGGTGATGCCAAGAGCCTTTTCAGACTTTTGATTTGGAGAAAAGAGTCTTTTCTTAGAAATTTTTATATAGGCCAGAGAAGCTGATACATTGACTTAGGTTCTTTTGCTAGAGGGCCAGCTCCTTTTTCTTTCAGTGGCTGGTTTATGAGCTTCTGATTTTGCTCCAGTCATTAGTCTCTGGAGAATGAGGAATAAGATGGAATTGCCCCTGACTCCACCTCCCTTACAGAGTATCGTATGAATGTAGATAAATAGATCAGGGATCCCAAATTCTCAACTCAGTTCCACCACTACTTAGAATGTCTCCTCTTTGTCGTATTTACACATTTTGTTTCCTGCCTGTCTGCAGAGTCAGTATGTTGTATGTGTTTGGTCACTCAGTTGTGCCTGAGTCTTTTGCAACCCCATGGACTGTAGCCCACCAGGCACCTCTTTCCATGGGATTCTCCAGGCAAGAATACTGGAGTGGGTTGCCAAACCATTCTCCAGGGGATCTTACTGACCCAGGGATTGAGCCCTAGTCTTCTGCGTTGCAGGAGGATTCTTTACCATCTGAGCCACCAGGGAAGCCGTAGTGTGCTGTATACATTGTTCAGTATTAATAGTCAAATGAGAGAAAAGCTCCTGGGTCCTCTTTCTTCATTTCTGTGTTATAGTTCTAAATGAGGTGATGTGATCACTGCCTTGATGGCCCAAGCTCAGTTCATTCATTCAGCAACAGGTATCTTTTGAGCAACAACTCTGTGCCAAGCCCTGGTGATTTCTATACAGACGTGATAAATGAGAACCTGCACTGATGGAGACAGATGTAACCATGTAAACAAATGAGATGATTAGAGATTATGATATTAAGAATGGTATTGAGAATGAAAGAAATCAGATGATGGGAAACTATTAGTACGCTGCTATTCTCAGTAATTTTAATTTGGTTTATCCGAGGACTTGAAAATGGAAAGATGAGAGTGAGTCAGCCATAGGAAGAGTTGAGTGAAGAACATTCTAGGAAAGAGACATGCAGAGAGGCAAGGGATGAGCTTGACTTGTGCATGGAACAGAAGGACAGACCTGTGGCGGAAGTGGAGCGAGTAAGGGGGCCAGTGGGCAGTGGGATAGTCAGAGGCTGTCAGAGTTGTTTAGGGGCTTCATAGATCTTTGAGAAGGGATTTGAATTTTATTTTTCTTTCAGGACTCTACCTTGTTCTTTTTAAAAATTGAAATATAGTTGATTTACAGTGTTTCAAGTTTATATTATATAGGCTTCTCTTGTAGCTCAGTCAGTAAAGAGTCTGCATACAAGGCAAGAGACCTGGCTTTGATTCCTGGGTTGGGAAGATAACTTGGAGAAGGAAATGGCAACCCACAGCAGTATTCTTGCCTGGAAAATCCCTTGGAGCCTGGCAGGCTACAGTCTATGGGGTCTCAAGAGTTGGACACGACTGAGCAACTAAGCACACACTCCTCAGTCTCATTCAACCCAGAAGTACAATGAACCAAATAACAGGCCTAAGCACACAACACAAGTTTATAGCAAAGTGATTCAGTTATATATACATATATATAGGCCTCCCCTGATGGCTCAGTGGGTAAAGAATTTGTCTGCAATGCAGGAGACACAGGAAACATGGGTTCAGTTGTTTGATCAGGAAGATCCATGGAGGAAGAAATGGCAACCCACTCCAGTATTCTTGCCTGAAAAGTCCCATGGAAAGAGGAGCCTGGTGGGCTATAGTCCAAAGGGTCACAAAGAGTCAGACATGACTGAGCGAATAAGCACCCATATATATATATGTATGTATGTATACACACACACACACACACACACACACACATACGGACACACATATATAGTGTATATTCTTTTTCAGAAACTTCCATTATAGGTTATTATAAGATATTGAATATTTCTTATACAGTAGGTCTTGGATGTTTATTAAATTTGGATTTATTCTATGTGCAGTGGAAAACTTTTAAAGAGGTCTAAAGCAGGTCTATGATGTGAGCTTATTAAAGAAGAGAACGATAAGAGTAACTTCAGCTGTTATGTGAAGAGGTGAATGGCAGGTATGAAGTGTGAGGCCAGGGAGGCCACATGGTCCTTTGTGTGGCTGTGGAAATAGGGGAAGGAATGTGAGGGAAGGAGGCTTTGAAGATTCGACTAGGTTATAGTGGGTCCCAGATAACTGGATGAGGAGCTTGGATTTGATTTTTGCAGCTATGAGGGAACTTTGTGTATGTGTAAGTTTGTGTGTGAGTGTATGTGTGTTTCTAAGTATGTGTCTGTGAGTTTACGGGTGAGCTTGTGAGTGTGTGAGGCAGTGTGTATGAGTGTGGGGTGCATGTGTGGATTTGTAAGCAGTTGTGAGTGTGCGTGTGTGTGTGTGTGTGTGTGTGTGTGTGTGTGTGTGGTTTTTCTCCTGATGCAACTTTTGAACAGGCCAGTGGCGTAAAGAAAAGGCTGCCCTCTATGCTGTAGGGAGCAGTCTGGCGGCAGGGAGACTTGCTGGGTGGGTGGAGTTGGCTGTGACACCCAGGGGTGCTCACGTGGCCAGCCAGGGAGAGAGCCACGACTGAACTGGGCGAGTCCTGTTATTTGTTTCATTGTGCTTCTGGGTTGAATGAGGCTGAAGCCTCCTTCAGAGGAGTCACAGTTTCTTCAAATTAGCCCAGTTTGATTGCTAACTGAGTATTTTACTAGTCTTATTTTTTTAAAAAAAAACGTACCTAAGTTAAATCTCACTTCATTCATGTGCCTGGTTTCTCTGAAAGGAATTACATTAGTGAGGGTTAAGTGGAGTAGTTCTACTGCAGCCCACCCAGGCTCCCCACTCTTGCTGGGAGGCATGCACACAGGTGCTTGGGCACATGCGTACACACGCACCTGCGCGCACATGAGTCTCTTTTATATTTAAAGTTCTTGATTCCTGAGACACTCATTGTGTTTTTTGTTCCCCCAGGACATCTTTGAAGATGCTTTGGAAACCCTCTCTGTGTAAGTAGTAACGTAATAAAAAAGTTTATAGTAGAGAAAATTGATGGTTTTCTTTTTTAAAAAATAAATATTTCATTCTCATTTTTTTGAATATAGTGACTATTGTTGGAAAAACTCAGTTCTCTATAATTTAACATTTAGATGTGATTAAGCTTAGGAAAGGATCTATCCAAAGTTACTGTCAAATACATTTTTTGAGTCAGATTTCTTGTAACCTTAAACTAAAATAAAAGAAAAAATGTTTTCCAACAAATTAAATTTTGTTTATAGCTAACCCTTTTATATCTTGCCCATATTTCTTTACATGGTTAGCCTCATATTGTAGATTTTTGCTTTTGGTTTGCACTTAATTTTATTATAAGCATTTCCTATAAGCCTATATAATTTTCATATGATGTCATATTAGATCAAGTGGAACACTACAGTTTACTTATTCATTTCTCCTTTCTTAGACATTTACTAAAACTAAGTAGTGAATATTTTAATATGTATAGTTTTGTTATATTTTTGAATTGTCTCTGAAAGTTTAACTTCACCAATATAGAATTATTGGCTATAAAAGGGATGACTATTTTCATTGCTCTTTATGTGATATTTCTCAAGTTGCCTTTCTGTGACTAGTTAACTCAGACTGCCATAACAAATTACCGTAGTTTGGGAAGCTTAAACAACAGAAATTAATTTTCTCACAGTTTTGGAGCCTGAAAGTGAGAGATCAGGTTGCTAGCATGGTTTGGTTCTGATGGGAGCTCTCTGCCTGGTTTACAGATGGCCACCTTCTGATTGTGTCTTTACAGGCAGAGAGAGAGAGAGAGAGAGGGAGAGAGAGAGAGGGAGGGAGGGAGGTCTCTAGGGGCTCTTCCTATAAAGGAAGAGGGTCATGAGGACCCCACTCTCAGGATCTGATCTAAATCTAATTATCTCCCAAAGGCCTCATCTCCAAATGCCATCACATTGCAGAATCAGGGCTTCAGTATGTGAATTTTGGGGGAATGCAATTCTG
>SJYC01072199.1:0-49047 GCA_006408675.1 Madoqua kirkii
AAACAGGTCAGGCTGATGTAATTGATGTGACCAATGGGCAATACACATTAAAACTTGTGCTTCCTTGAATTTTCACTGGTTGCATTAAACCTCTGGATTTGAAAGGCATTGTCAGCAATTTCTACCACTGACTGGTTTTAAAAAAATCAAATTATAGGGAAACAAAAACCTTCTGAAAAAAAAAAAAAAAGAAAAAAAAAACTTTCTGAACTTGACTTCTGGTTTCCAGTTTTGCATGTAAGGAGCTTGAAGTTACCACTCTGTCCTAACAACAAGTTAAGAGCTTAACAGACTTGAAAAATCCACAATTCATTTTGGAGCCAAAGGAAAGGGGAGGATACAGGGCAGATCCCTACCCCCAATACTAGAGGGTCAGAAGGGCAAATACAGAGAGTATGGTGTACGGAGCCAAAGCCGGGACTGGGAGACCTCAGCTGTGATGGATGAATTGGTGAGGCTTAGTGTGAACAACTCTGGGAGTTAAGAACCACAGGGGAACCCCTCAGGCGAAGTCCCCTCCCCTCCTAATGTGAGATTTGCCTCTAGAAGCTCTGCCAGATTCCCACAGTAAACAGAGGAGAAAAATCCCTTTGGGCATCCTGCAGGGTAAGGAGAAAAGGAACCATTCTGAAATATACCAGAGCTGACTATTCTTAACAAGGCCTACCCTCAGGGAAGAGTAGTTAACCAGAGTTTAACTGACCTGGGAACTCCAGCCCACTCTGGCCATCCTGTCCCATCTACGAGAGAAGAAAAACTGAGAAACACTTGAGAAGTTCCCAGTCCAGAGGCACAGGCTCCCGTAAGGACTGTGACCTAATCATAGGAGTGTGGGATGTTTCCCCTCCTCAACTCTCCACCACCATGTGACCACAGGCTGATTTATGGCTTCCCTCGTGGCTCAGAGGGTAAAGCGTCTGCCTGCAATGCAGGAGACCCAGGTTCAATCCCTGGGTTGGGAAGATCCCCTGGAGAAGGAAATGGCAACCCACTCCAGTATTCCTGCCTGGAGAGTCCCATGGACAGAGGAGCCTGGTGGGCTACAGTCCACGGGGTCACAAAGAGTTGGACATGACTGAGCGACTTCCCTTTCCTTTTCACTTTTATGTGCATCATATTTAACCACCAAGAAAGATTGCAAGGCAGACCAATAGGCAAAAAACACAGTTTGAAGAGGCAGAGTAAACATCTAAACCAGACATAGCAGGGAGGTGGGGGTTTCAAACAACTATGGTGAATATGCTGTGGGCTCTATGGGTGAATTAGAAAGCCTGCCTGTAGGAACAGATAGGCAGTGTAAACAGAAAGATGGAAGTCATAAGCCAGAACCAGAAAGAAATGCTAGAGATCAAAACACTCTAACAGAAATGGAAGCTGCCTTTGATGGACTTATTAGACTGGACATGGCTGAGGAAAGAGCCTCTGAGCTAGCGGCCAGAGCAATATAATCCTGAATAGAATCCTCAAAAACTGAAAAGCAAAGAGAACGAAGACTGATTAGAAACAGAACAGAATATGCAAGGACTGTAGGACAAGTACAACAGGTGTTGTATCGGAACACTAGGAGGAAAAGAAAGGAGCAGAAGAATATTTGAAACAGTGATGTTAGATAATTTCCACAATTAATGTTGGACACCAAACCATAAATCCAGTAAGGTAAGAGAACACTGAATAGGATGAACACCAAAAAATAACCTCTTGATAGACCTATCACCTGCAAAATAAATTCCTAAAGTAAAAAACACACCTTACCTCTAGAGGAGCAGAGTTAACTTCTCATCAGAAACCAGGCAAGCGAAAGAAAGTGGAGTGAAATATTTGTGTTGAGAGAATAAAACCACCAACCTAGAATTCTGAACTCTGTGAAATTATCTTCAAAAGTAAAGGAGAAATAAAAGCTTTCTCAGGACAACAAAAAGCAATTTGTTACCCATAGATCTGCCTTAGGAGAAACATGAAAAGAAGTTCTATAGAGAGAGGGAAAATAATATGTAGAAGGTCAGATCTACATAAAGAAAAGAAAAACATTAAAAAAGGAATAAGTCAAAGTAAAACAAAATAGTTTTTCATATTCTTGATTGATCTAACAGCAGTTTGTTGAAAATAATACCAACAGTATATTTGGTTATATATACTTATGTTTATATATGTATATATATGTTTATATATATATACACACAAAAGATATATGCTTGTGTTTGCTCACATCTAAGTGAGATGAATGACAACGGTGATACAAGGAATGGGAAGGAGGATAGTGTTGTCTTGTTATTATAAGGTACTCACACTACCTGTGAAGTGGTACACTATGTTTGAATGTAGACTTAGATTAGATATAAATGTGTATCGCAAACTCTAGGGCAACCACCAAAAAAAAGTAAAAAAAGAAGTAAAGCTGATGTGCTAAGAAAGGAGAGAAAATGGAGCATATGAAATGTTCAATCAAAACAACATAAGGCAAAAAAGAGTGGAAGACAAGAATAGGAACAAAAGGGAGGGTAAATAAAAAAAATAGTGATGAACATGGTAGATGTTAATCCAGCTGTATCAGTAATCACTTTGAATGTTGGTGGTCTAAATTTACCAATTAAAAGACATCATTAGAGTAGCTCAAAAAGTATGGTCCAACTGTATGTTGTTTATAGCAAAACCCATTTTAAATAAAAGACATATATAGAATAAAAGTAAATTGAGAAAAAATATACAACGCTCACAGTAATCATCAGAAAGCAGGAATAGCTGTACTAATTTTGGACAGAGCAGACTTTAAAGGAAAGTTATTAGGAATAAAGACAGGCTTTAGCTAATGATAGAGGGGCCAATCTCCCAAGAAGGCATACAGTTCTTAATGTGTAGATACCTAGCAACAGAGCATCAAACTACATGAAGCAAAAATAGAATTTTGTACAAGGAGAAATAGATGGTTTCATTACCATCGTTGGTGACTTCAACTCCCTTTTTCAGAAATACACCCAGCAGGCAGAAAATTTTAGCTGAACTAAAAAAAAAAGAAAACCCTGAACTTAACCCAACTGAAGTTAATTTAGATCCCTATCTCATGCCAACCCCTACATTGCCAGCACATTATTCCAACACCGTTTGCTAAGTCTGTGAGTAAAAGAATATGTATGATGCCTCCTCCATCAAATAATAAGCTCGTTAAACTAATAACTCTCTGTTTCTGGGGGCTTTCTGTTTTGGTCCTTTGATCTATGTGTCTTTGTGTTTGCACAGAACTATTCTATCTGCTTTAGATGTTTCAATATTAGTAGGACTGGTTCTCAGGAGAACAGCCTCCAAAGATGATTCCTGTGACAGAGATGTTTTTGATTTGTGACTTATCAGAAACCCACGGTGAACTCTGAAAATGTGAAATTCTTGGAAAATTTGTATGTCTTAGCTTCTTTTATCTGACTGTCAATCATACATTACGTTTTTCCCTCTCATCTTGAAAACAATACTTTTTTAATGCTACCTCACTTTCTGGTTATCTAACATTGTCTTTTCCATTCATTGCCTCTTTCAGCCTATCTTCAGCTGTTGCCAGCATTGTTTGCTGTGGTTGTAATTTTGTATTGGGGTGTAGCCAATTAACAATGTAATAGTTTCAGGTGAACAGGGAAGAGACACAGCCATATAGATACATGTATTCATTCTCTGCCATGCCAGTATATTTTTTACTTCCAAATTTAACTTCCCTGTCAGCCAGTCTTGTTCAGTTTAGCAAATCCAAAGGCTTATCCGTTCCAGAACTTGCCTTGTTCTTTTAGGTTTCTGATGTGCTTTATTACTTGTGACACCTTAGACTGTTCCTTAAACAGTTTTGTGTTTCCTTTTTGGTGTTGCCAAAATGTCCTTGGTACACACTTCTCTCACCTTGGTGTAGCAACATTTCACCTAATAGAGAACCTTACCTATTTGAAGAGAGTCCAATTCCAAAAAGGGTGGCCAAAGTAGATCTTCCAGCCCATGCTCTAAAAATCTTGCCCTTTAGTTATAGTAGAGACTTCCATCTGGAGTCTATTTACAATGAATGTGAATAGACTTATGCTTTTTAGTATAATTTTGTTGGAGTTCTAGGAGGTATCGTGAGAGAGTGGTTTTATATTTGTTGATAGTAACATGCTATTACTATATATAACAGATATAGTTACTTGTTGATAGTAGCAAAAAATGGCAGAGAAAGAAGAAAGTAAGTACGATGTACAGTCATAGAACTCCAAAGCACAGTGCTGCGGTTTTACCTTGCTCAGGTACACATGCCCAGATGTACCTTTCTGGAGAGTCAACCCCTTGGACTTGTCAGTGAACTTGATTACCAGTTTCAGCTTCATTTAATACTTGGGGGACCTGTTGGGACAGTTTCGCTGAGTCTCATTTTCTTCATGCGCTCACAGATTTATTGGGGAGATAAAATGAAATTCAATTTAAATATTATAATGGGTATAAACAAATAGTAGGTGCTCAGTAAATATCAGCACTTTACTGCTCCCTAACCCTGGTCACTGTCAGTCTTCACTGAGAAAGTCATGTTAATAATGCTGTCTCTGAGACAATGGAAAAAAGTTATATTGTACCTAGTATATTCTATTTAAGAGGATAGAAACTTGTGTCATATATATAAGAAGATTTCAAAATGACTAAAAATGTTTCCAGATAACATTGGAAAGTCAGGAGGTTGTACTTTGGGTTTCTCTGGTAGCTCAGACTGTAAAGAATTTGCCTGCAACGCAGGAGACGTGAGTTCAATCCCTGAGTCAGGAAGATCCCCTGGAAAGTGAAGTCACTCAGTCATGCCCAACTCTTTGGGACCCCATGGATAGTAGCCTTCACCAAGCTCCTCCGTCCATGGGATTTTCAAGGCACAAGTACTGGAATGGGTTGCTGTTTCCTTCTCCAGGGAATCTTCCCAACCCAGGGATCGAACCCAGGCCTCTCACATTGTAGACCGACGCTTTACCATCTGAGCCACCAGGGAAGGATACACAAGTCAGAGTCAGGAAGATTCCCTGGAAGAGGGAACGGCAACCCAATCCAGTATTCTTGCCTGGAGAATCCCATGGACAGAAGAATCTGGCGGGCTACAGTCCAGGGCTTTGCAAAGAGTTGGACATGACCAAGTGAGTAACACTTTAACTTTCAGTTCGCATTCCCAGGTAGCTCAGTGTTACAGAGTCCACCTGCCACTGCAGAAGACATAGACGATGCAGGAGACTGAGGGACTAAGCACACACATGCTTTATTTACAGGGAAAGCTCTCGGATGTTTCTCTGTATTCCACAACATACAGTGTGATGTTCCTGTACCGTCTCTCCTGTTATTGACCCTTTCTGAAATTGAAAATATTACTGAAGAAATCTGTTTTTCTATATTTTTCTTTTAACCTACTCTGTATGTTTTCTTTCTGATTACAAGTATATGTTAATTGTAAAAAATTCTTAACTGGTTTTTATGTGAAATTTTATTTTGTCCTAGTTTCAGGGTTTTCCAACACTTATCTCTGATCCCCTCTTCCATTTATCATGCCATGCCATTTCTTTTGTGATCTGTTAGCTGCTAAACTCACTAGAGCTCTTTTTCCTTATGCTGATCAAACTATGTATTTTGGTTTTATGTGCAGATAGCAATGCTTCAGCCTCGCTGTAGGAGGGTGTGGTCCTCTTGGCCAACCTGGTGATTAATTTCTTCCTGTGAATATTTTCTTCTGAATTTGTAATGAGAAGGTGCAAGTGAACAGATGAGGAGGGGCTTCAAGTGTTTCCACTAAAGAAAACTTATCTCCTACTCTCCTTTTCTGCTTAGGTAGTTCATTACCACAGATGTAGTCATTCCAAGTTCTGGATCTTTGTGGTAACAATTGTAATAACAACTGTGCTAACTATTTTGGAAAGTTGTTAGATTTGATAGCTGGTGATCGTACAAACATCTCTAACATTTAGAACTGGAAGGAAAATTAGATTAAAGACAGTGGCACACGGAACATGTCCTTTTTGAAAATTAAAATTGCTTATGAAGTTTCTGACTTATTTGCATAGGAGGTCATCTCTTAGGGAGGAGCTGTACTTTAGTCCCATGTAATGGTCAATAGAATTTTGCTAGAAGGTTAGCTCTGCCATAGCCTCTGGCTTCTTGATTTAACAATTCCATGCTGGTGTGTGCTTCTTGGTGCCCTGATGACTGGGTATTCTTCATGCCCAGGACAACTACTGTATCTGACAATGTAGCGGTGGGTGTAAGTAAAGTCTGTTTATAAATTAACTGTGATATTGATTTTGGGTGGCTCCAGCCTGCAGTGGCTTGAAGCAAGGTTTGTGTTTGTGGCCAGATTGAGGTCAGCTTATGGCAGACAAGGCTCTGGCCCTTTGGCTTGGGGTAAAAAGAATTCTCACAAAGATGGAAAGGAGTGAAACAAGTAAAGTGTTTATTAGGAGGAAAGAGTACAGCATGTGTGGATAGACACACGGGCAGACAGAGAGAGCCATATCCTCGTGGTAGTTTGACTCACTTTTATGGGGCATTTCTCCCAGCCTCTCTTTGGCCGGTCATTTTGCTTTGCCTTGTTCTGAGTTCATATTTGGTATATCTCAGGATCCTCCCGTGTGTACATGTATCTCTCAGTCAAGATGGATTCCAGCGAAGGGGCCTATGGGTGGCCTTGGCATCATTCTCCATTTGACCTCCAAGGAGCTTTCTAGGTCTCCTTGACTTTGAGGATAAGAAATACGTGGCCTCTTATCTGTTATCTGGGTAAACCTAGCCTTCTGTCCTGCATTCCAGAATTGACACTGAATATTGAGAATATAAAAAAAATATTATTATTTTTGAATTCCTGTCCACAGGGAATGAACTCCAGTTGCTCACTCTGGGCAGGGGTGGGGAGGTTGTATCTACCTCCTGCCTCAATATGACATGTGAAGAGTAAGTAAAATGTTCCGGGGTTTCAAAGAGAGCTGTTTTCCAATTGGAAGGTTGGAGCGACTTGCATTGGTTTTGAGTTTTGAGTTCTATAAGGATTACCTGGGAACCTGTGGACATAAGCAGATTTGGGTCACCCAGGATCCTGGCCTCCACGTAGTGAGGAGAGTAGGCTAACCACTTGGACTCAAGTGACTTGGTAGTGTTTAATCTCTTTCTTATGTAAACTACAGTTGGCAATGGCCCCAAAATCTAATTAATTGGAGGAACTGGTTGGGTACTAGAAAAATCAAGATTTTCTTATTATGATAGTTTAGAGAAGTCAGGGAGACATCAAATTTGTGTGCCAAGACTGTTAGGACAGATGCAAGTTTACCATATTTTCAGCAGTATTCTCTTACATTCCATAGCACCTTGTTAAAATTTTGACTTTATTCTTATATAGGAATTTGTAGGTGTTTTGAGTCTGGAGGCAGTGTGAATGTGGTGGGATGTATGTGTTTATGTGCAGCAGCTATGGTGAATTTGCTCTTACCTCTAGAATTTGAAAGAGGCAGATGTTTTTAGCCAGGTGATAAAATGGTTACAATAGAAATAAAAATATTTTGTAGCCTAGCATGTCTCAGGGACTTCCTCCTTCTACACACTTTCTCTTTTGAATCACAAATTGTAAATTAGAATGAGATAAAGCTTTTAAGGTAACCTGGTGGGCTCCATCAGTTTAGATCAGTTAATAATGATGCAATAGGTTGGTCTGTTTTAAGGTTATTAAAGGTTGAAGTTTGGTGAATGATAGTTGGAAAACATCTAGTTAATATTTTCTTCATAGTGGTTAAATTATAACTAGTATAACTTCAGGCCGAGTTAGATTTATTTTCATTTTTCTGTGATCTTTTCTTTGACCCAACTTCCCTGTCTAGATAATCCAAGTGTTGCTTAGGTTTGGAGGGGCCTCCCTACCCACACCTCACCTGATTTTTCTTAACCTAGGTTGCTCTTTAATTATTTTATTGGATCTAAAATGCCGTTGACATTGTATATCCACTAAGGAAGGAAAAAAAATGGAGAATTTTATAGGTGACTTTGCATAAGAGAAGGGAAAAATAAAATTGTTATATAAGAAGACACAGTAAGAAAATATGTGTATTTCAATCTTGGTACTAGGTAAGGAGGGGAAAATAATTCTCTTGAGATTCTCTGCCCTGGAACTTTTAAAAATAGCTCTATTACATTATAAATTTATATCCCATAAAATCTTTTATATTTACAGTTCATTGAAGTTTATTATATTTGTAGAACTATGTACAACCATCATTACGATCTAATTTTTAAAAAATCATCATCCAGAAAAGAAACCCTGTGCCCCTTTAGAGTCACTTACCTTTCTTACTCCCACTTCTAGGCAACCACTAATCTAATTTCTGCTTATAGATTTGTCTCTATAGATATTGCATAAAAATAGGATCATTCACTATTTGTTCCTTTGTGTCTAAAAGTTTGAAGTTTATCTATGTTGTAGCAGGTATCAGTACTTCATTCATTCTCTTTTATGGCTGGATAATACTCAACTGTGCGGATATCCCACATTTTGTTTGTGCATTCATAAGTTGATAAACATTCGCATTGTTTCCAGTTTTTGGCTGTTATGAATAATGCTGCTATGCACAACTGTGTCCAGTTTGTTGTTTGGACACTTGTTTGCAATTCTCTGGTACATGTACCTGGGAGTAGAGCTGATGGACTGCTCGGGAAGCCTGTGTTTATCTTTTCAACACTCTCAAAATTTCAGTCACAAGCTCGTTTGTAGTCTGAATATTGGATACCAGTGTGGCCCAAACACCTTCAAGCAGGTCATAAATCATGTGTTATAGAGTCAGTGGAATATAGAAAATGGAAATAAATTTCACTAAAAAGCCCAGAGTGAGCAGTATCCCCAGGAGTCTTTTTCCTGCACTGAATTGCTTCTCTGTGCATTTTCTTTTGTACTGTTAGGTCTTCTTTAGTGGCTTGCTTTTGTATTGGGACCTTCCGAAACAGGAAGTTCTTTATATAAGGCTACGAGGGAGGGAGTTTGTATCCCTATTTTAAGCTAAGGCTTGTATATTCTATTGGGTTGGCCAAAAAGTTTGTTTGGGCTTTTGTGTATGATGTTACGGAAAAACCCATGAACTTTTTGTTCAATCCAGTATGAATGCTCCTTTTCACTCTAAGGAGGAGTGACAGGATTTCCTAGCTTAAACGGCATCTTCTTAGTGATCCTTTGGGGCAGTTGTCTCATCTTACCAAGGAGGCCCAGGGGAGAGGCAGGAGACTTGGTAGTGTTGGTGGCAAAATGAATGGAAAATGACTTGTGAACCCTTGTGAACAGGGCCTTTGTCATTGTGATTGCCCTTTTGCAGGCTCAGGAGCCTCTATGATTCAACCCCAGGTAGATACCCAAGATACATCTGCAAGTCAGAGAAGCTCTGTTCCCAGTACTGACTTCCTTACCTCCTCCATCAGTGACCTTCTGGACATGACTACCCCTCTGTCTGACACTCGTATTAGTTGGAATGGGAAATAGGCCCCATCCTTGCCTATTTGATCACTCACTTGGATATTTTACAAACACCTTAATTTAGGGCTTCCCTGGTGGCTCAAAGGTTAAAGTGTCTGCCTGCAATGTGGGAGACCCGGGTTTGATCCCTGGGTCGGGAATGAAGGAAATGGCAACCCGCTCCAGTATTCTTGCCTGGAGACTCCCATGGACGGAGGAGCCTGGTAGGCTACAGTCCACGGGGTCATAAAGAGTAGGACCCAACCGAGCGACTTCACATCACTTCACTTAATTTATGTGTTCCAAACTGAACTCTTGACAGCTGCCTCCCTCATCCCTCAGAAACCTTTTCCTCCCCCTGTCTTCTCCATCTTTGTAAATGTCTCCACTCACTTGCTCAGAGCAGATGCCTGGCAGACAGCTTCAATTCCTTCCCTTTTCTTTAACTTCCTTCTACCAGATCTGAGGATTTCTACCTCCCACATATATTTCCCGTCTGGGCACCTTCTCTCCCTCTTCTCTGTTACAGTTTGAGGTACTGTCAGAGCCCCGCCCCCCACCATGTGTTTTCTTGTTTCCTTTGTTCTCTAGTCTTTCACCCTCCCAACTGTATCCCATTCATTCTCCATGTAGCAGCCAACGTTTTCTGATTTAAAATTTTAATACAACAAATTTCAAACATATGTAAAAAATAGAGAGGATGGTCAACTGAGCTCTTATGTACTCACCATGTACCTTCAACAGTTGTTAACTCAAGGCCAATCTTATCTCATCTGTAATCTACCTCTTAAATATTTCAGTATGCACTTCCTGAAAACGAAGACGTGCTCTTACTTAATTACCATTCAGGTATCAAGGTCAGGAAATTGCACTGAAACAGAACTATTATCTAATCTATAAGCCTTTTATGGCATTGCTGTATCTGTATTTTAGTATGCATATAAAAGATAGGTCTTTAAAAAAAAATCGCCAGGCTGTTGTCACACCTAAAATAAATTAACGACATTCATCAAATATCTTGTCAGTGTTCAGATGTCCCCAGTGTCTCATAATTTATTAACAGCAGATTCGTTTGAATCAGGACAGAGTGATCCTTTTAGAAATTCAATTCAATGATGTCATTTTTCTGCTTAGAATCTGGGCGTAAGCTTGCTTGTCTTTTAAGGTGAAGATTCCCAGTCTACCATAGCCCACAAGGCTTGGATCAAGGTCAGGTCCCCACACACTGCCTGCACTTGGTCAACTCGCACCCTCATTCTCTGCCTTGAGCCGGAAGCCTCTTTCAAGCTAGACCTTTGCTGCCCTAGATTTGTATCTCTGGCGTCTCTGACCAGAGCAGCTTGCTGCCACTCCTCCCAGTTTCTTCCTGGTCATCGTCAGCTCTCAGATGCTCTGTCCTCCCGCTGTGCCTAATGACTCCACCTGGATAGGTTACTCCTCCTTCATTCCTCTGTCCTGGCAGCCTGTTTGTTCCTCTCACTCCATTTCTCATATTTTGTAGCTTTTTTTGTCACTTGTTTTCTGACCACCTGTTTCTCTGAACTGTTTAAGTTCCATCATGGTGCATCCTGTACCCAAGCACAATGCTTGGCCTATAGCAGAAACTCAATATATATTTGTCAAGTCAATAAGTTTGTTGAATTAATGTACTAATCAAAAACCGTAGATGAATATTCAAAGTAAACTGCAAGGATGTGCAATGTGTTAAAAATATCCAGCCATCATTTTTTGAGAACGTAGGAAGTATCGGGCATAATAATATTGCTGTGATTGTTCAAAAGGAGAATGAGTTAAAGGATCTTTTAGGATGTGTTTTTTTCTTCCTTCTTTTTAATGATGATTACAGCTGGTTGTGTCAATCAGCCCATACATGCACGATTAGGTAATGTTCAGTTGTTTGGGCATAGTGAGCTCTATACAGGATTGTCAGTGACTCCATTGCAGTTTCTCAACTCTGGGATGACTCCATTTCCATCTGAAGTTTATGGAAATGAGCTCTCAGACTCCTAGGGGGATATATGAGCTTCACTGCCTTTGTTCACTTTCTGTCGTTTTTTATCTGCCCTGTTTTCTGATATGCTTATCCATCTTGATAAAAATAGCAACCTAAAATAAGTAATAACACACTGTAAAAGCAGGGAGCTTTGCCTTTTGTATGTGACAAATTTATCCACGGTTTATGTTTTGAAAATTAATCAGGCTCCCTGGTTTTCCCTCTTTCCTCTCTTCCTACCCTCCCCTTTGTGCCATCATGTTTGTAGACCACTGTATCTAGAACTCGTCAGAGATGGAGTGATGTTTCCGTTAAGCACATTTGTAAATCATGAGTGGTTCAGTATCATGTATCAGACACATTTAATAAACAGTCTGAAGATTTAGCCACTAACAAATCTAAAGGCTTCTGAAATTACTAAGCACTGAAAAGGTATTTGGGGATTTATGTGTGATTTTTATTTTCATATAAAGTAATTTCCATGTTATCTATTTTATTTTTATTGTGCAGAGTGAAAGTATTCAAGCCAGCAAGGAGTATTTTTTTTTTAATCACCTATAAGCAGAGAATGATCTCAAAATGTGTTAAAGCTCCATGTAGTTCTGGTAAAATAGCATTTTTAGGGGTATAGGCATAGCTTTTGTCTCCCCTCTGGCAACGCAGTTACAAGCTTTTAATTTCTATTTATTTTGTCAGTAAAGAAAATTTCCTGTGAGGACACCTTGACTTAGCTTTTATGCAGTTAAAAAAAAAAAGTGTGTGTGTGTGTATAAAGTTCTGTCTGTCAGATTTCCCTCCTGATTTAAGAGACTTTTTGTCATTAAAAATTTTTGGCCCCAGTTTAAAAGAAATTTTCCCAACAATGTGTTGTTTGCTTTGATTAAAATAATGCTATGGTAGTTGATACCAAGAAGTTAATTCTGATTGCCTACTTAAAGCATATGTATTTTGAAATAGCATTCTCATTGTCTAGTAGTATTTTATTGTTCAGCTCCATGGATGGAGCCTATATTCTCAGTAGAACTTACTAAAATAGTATAAGGATGCCTTTTTAGATAATTCAGTATAAATAAAAATATTATTTTTAATATGTATTTTTCACTCACGAAATAATTTGTTTGAAAGCATTTTGTAAAACTGCAAAGAATAAACCAAATGTAGTATAATTTTTATACCAATTACTTAATGTACAATGTCGTATAGGGAACATTTTCTAAAACCACAGTTCCTTAACAAGGTATAAGAAATTTTGCATGGCTATTTTCTTAGCAGTCTTATGACTGCTTCAAGATATAAAATGTTTAAAAAATTTCAAAGAAAAACAGAAAAGACTTTGTGAAATTTTTGAGACATGAGTGACTGTGATTCTTGACCATTTCCCTGTCTTGAGACCCAGCTCATCAAATTGGGGACAGGGTGAGTATCCTTCTTTGCATGGTTTAACAAATGTTTGTTGAGCTCTTTTTCTTTAACAGGCATTGATTTAGTCTGTGGGGAGAGACTTTGCAAAGGGAGCGTGGGTGCAGGAAGGGGAACCCTTTCCAGGGCCCAAAAGGGAGCTCTTGTCTAACACTCGGAAATGAATTGTCCAAGGAGATACACACGCTGACAAAGAAGAGATTGTGCTGGAAAGGGGCGCCCAGGTGAAGAACGGGAGGGTAAGGGGACCTAGGAGGAGTGCTCTGCCACTTGGCTCGCAGTCTTCATCTTTTATGGTGATAGGATTAGTTTCCACATTGTCTTCGGCCAGTTATTCTAACTCAGGGTCCTGCCTGGTGGCTCACACATTGCTCAGCCTAGATGGATTCCTGCAAGAATAATTCTGGGAGGTAGTAGGACACGTGGTGTTTTCTTGACTTTTCCCAAACTCTCCCGGTTGGTGGTGGCTGGTTAGTGCCCTGCCAGGACCTCCTCTGGTAAAATAACTCGAGCACATGATTGCTATGGTCCCTGGCCATGGTGGGTGGTTTCAGGCAGTGTGCTTCCCCTAACAGATGAGGGTCTCTGGGAAGTCTCCAGTCTCCCCCCTTCAACACTTGTACTCCAGCCAAGTCTCAATGTTGATGCTCGTCCAGGGGAGAATGGGTGGAGGGACAGTGGTTGGAGGATTTATGGCTTTGCATAGTTCTTAATAACAAAGAAAATAAATTGGAGATTTTATTGTTTAAGTAGTAAAAGAAAATTAGGGTAAATCATTCTGTGTTCTTTGGGTTGGAAATTATTTTTTAAGCTTGACACTAGTAGGAAAAAACATGACAGTTTTGACCATTTTGACAAATCCTCATCAACTCAGTTAAAAGAGAATTAGCTGGAAAAAAACCTTGAACATAAAGAAACAGGGTTTAATTACTTTACAATATTGTAGTGGCTTTTGCCATACACTGACATGAATCAAAATAAGTTAATTAAAAAAAAAAGAAATAAGCATGTATTGTTATTAAAAAAAAAGACTTTATATTAAAAAAAAGTTCAGGAAAGTGAATGCTTTGATGGAAAAATTGGAGAAAACAAACCGAAGAGAAGAGATGCAGGTCAGTAAGGCTACTGGATTTGTTGCATTCCTGAGCTCACGGCCCCTTCTTCCAACTTCAAAGCCAGCAGCGTAGTCTTTTCAAATCACTCTGTCTTTATGGTCACATCACCTTGTGCCTTTTGTGTAAAATGCCTTTCTATTTCCGTTACAACAATACCTGTGATTGCATTTAGGAACCAAACCAAATAATCTAGGATAATCTCCCCATTTTATGGTGATTCACTTGATTACACTTGCAAAGTCTCTTTGCTCATTAAGGTAACATTCATAGATTCCATGGATTGAAACTTGGTAATTCTGGGGTGAAATGGCAACCCACTTCTATAGTCTTGCCTGGAGAACCCCGTGGACAGAGGAACCTTGTAGGCTACAGTCCATGGGGTCGCGAGAGTCGGACACCGACTAAGTGACTTTCACTCTATTCACTACTAGTCAGCGTAACCACAGCTAAAAATAGTGGGATATATATATAAGTAAACATATACATATGCATATATACACATACATACATACATGTATATATACATACATATTGTGTTTGCAATTTATTATCTCTGTGTGGTGAAATTACAGAGTACTTATAATTTCAAAATATCCCCTTTATGACCTTTTTGCACTGTCAAAACATTTTTATGGGATATGTTTTGTTAATGATCAGAAAAAATAAAGTTACTTTCATTTTGGGAAAGGGACTTTTAAAAAATAAGATTTATTTTTTAGAACAGTTTTAGATTTACAGAAAAGTTGAGAGTTCCCATCTACTGTATACCAAGTTACCCCACTGTATACCAAGTTACCCCTGTTATTAACATCATCTTACATTAGTGTCATAATTTATTGCTATTAGTTAACCAATATTAATACATTATCACTAACAAAAGTCCATACTTTTTTCAGATTTACTAAGTTTTTACCTAACTGGCTGTTCAGTTTCTCAGACTGTGTCTTCTTTTTGATGACCTTAATGCTTTTAAGGAATTCGAGGCAGATATTTTGTAGGATGTCCCTATACTGAAATTTGTCTGGTGTTTTTCTCATGGTAACCCTGGAGTTATAGAGTTTGGGGAGGAAGACCACAGATATAAAATGCCATTTTCATCACATCATATTCAGTCAGAATGATTTATCACTGTTCACTGTTGATGTTGACCTTGATCATGTAGAGTGGATAATTTTCACAAATTATTTGGATATTTGATGGGTTTTTTTGTTTGTTTGTTTGTTTGATTACATCAATATTGTTAAGTTAAAAAAAAAATCCATGTCAAATTATTTCCAATATTCTCAAGCTAATCTTTTAGCCTTTATGAGATTCAGAACATGGCTGGCTGAGTTAATTTTAGCATGAAGATTTCTTTTCTTTTTTAATTTTAATTTTAATTTTAATTGATGTCTAGTTGATTTACAATGTGTGAGATGTACAGCAAAATTATTCAGTTTTACATACATGTATATAGAATTTATGCTTTTGAACTGTGGTGTTGGAGAAGACTCTTGAGAGTCCTTTGGACTGCAAGGAGATCCAACTAGTCCATTCTAAAGGAGATCAGTCCTGGGTGTTCATTGGAAGGACTGATGCTAAAGCTGAAACTCCAATACCTCATGCGAAGAGTTGACTCATTGGAAAAGACCCTGATGCTGGGAGGGCTTGGGGGCAGGAGAAGGGGATGACAGAGGATGGATGGCATCACCGACTCGATGGACATGAGTTTGAGAAAACTCCATGAGTTGGTGATGGACAGGGAGGCCTGGCGTGCTGTGATTCATGGGGTCACAAAGAGTCGGGCACGACTGAGCGACTGAACTGAACTGAACTGATATACACATATATCTTTTTTAGATTCTTTTCCATTGTATGTTATTACAAGCTATTGAATATAGTTTCCTGGGCTATATAGGAGATGGGTGAAGATTTCTTAGAAACATATGGGAACTCATCATTTTAGGGAGGCAGAATGGTCTACCTTTTGTAATTTCTCAAAGTCATATCATTTATTCTCTTATATATTATACATTATTCACAAGAATATAGTTGGGCTCAAAGTTTCTTTTGATACAAGAAAAAAAAGAATATTAGATAAAAGGTTGGAAAATGTAGATGTGAATACACTGTACTGAGGATTTTGCATCTGGGCTTGCCCTTCCTTGAGAAATCCTGAGCTTTGCAAGACCAGGTCTCTTCAGTTCAGTTCAGTTCAGTCGCTCAGTCGTGTCCGACTCTTTTCGACCCCATGAATTGCAGCACGCCAGGCCTCCCTGTCCATCATCATCTCCTGGAGTTCACTCAGACTCACGTTCATCAAGTCAGTGATGCCATCCAGCCATCTCATCCTCTGTCGTCCCCTTCTCCTCCTGCCCCCAATCCCTCCCAGCATCAGAGTCTTTTCCAATGAGTCAACTCTTCACATGAGGTGGCCAAAGTATTGGAGTTTCAGCTTCAACATCAGTCCTTCCAGTGAACACTCAGGACTGATCTCCTTTAGGATTGACTGGTTGGATCTCCTTGCAGTCCAAGGGACTCTCAAGAGTCTTCTCCAACACCACAGTTCAAAAGCATCAATTCTTCAGCACTCAGCCTTCTTCACAGTCCAACGCTCACATCCATACATGACTACAGGAAAAACCATGGCCTTGACTAGACGGACCTTCGTCGGCAAAGGAATGTCTCTGCTTTTTAATATGCTATCTGGGTTGGTCATAACTTTCTTCCAAGGACTAAGCGTCTTTTAATTTCATGGCTGCAGTCACCATCTGCAGTGATTTTGGAGCCCCCCAAAAATAAAGTCTGACACTGTTTCCCCATCCATTTCCCATGAAGTGATGGGACCGGATGCCAGGTCTCTTGCATATTTCTAAAGAGTCCTGTAGGCCTCCTCTGAAGTATAGCACCTCTCACATTTGTGACTGTGTGATGAATATTTGGCTTCCTTGCTGGGTTGAGAGTTTCAAGGGAGTAGGGACCACACATGCTCTGTTTGATCCTCTCTCTTCCATGCTCAGCCTGTAGTAGACACATAAATACATGTTGACTGTCACTGCATATGTCAGCTTTGTTGAGCACTTTCAGAAATGAGTCACATTGATAGGTAAATAATCATAACATAATGCTCTGTGAAAAAGGTAGTATACAAAATGTAAAACAATAGTAATAAAAAAAAAGAAATGGAGAAAGAAGACTAGAAGTAAAGTATTAACAGTTGGCTATCTCTTGTTTAAGATTACTGCTGGTTTTAATTTCCTCCTTTGTTTCCAGTTCTCTGTAAGGAGTTTATTTTACAATCAGAAAATATCAAAACACTTTACCTGAGACTTTTATAATCAGATTGAATTGTGAGCCCCATCACAGAAACAGTCCAGTTCTAGGATGTATAAGTGCCCATCAGGCAAGACAAGTTGCCAAGTCACTGACCATCTCTAAGCTTACTTTATTTTTATTTATTGTTTTTAGTTTCAACAAAACCAATTCAAATATTCTTTATCTAATATTGATTTTAAAGTGCAGCTCCCATCTGTATTGGAATGACTGTTAGGTCATATGTATATTTCATTCACTTCACTAATTTAACTTTTGCACATTTAATTAATCAGACTAAAAACGTAAGAGAACTTGACTTTCCCTTATTTAGTGTTTTAAAATAGTCAATACGATATTAAGCCCAAGTCTAATATGAGTGCATCAGCCTGCTTTTACATTTTCCTTAAAACAAAAGAGGTAACTCATTTTATTCTTCAGCTAACCCTCTTTAGATAGCAGTGAATTCCTGGATTAGGTGAAAAATCATTATAAGACCTTGTAGATTTATAAATCCAGGCCATTTGTATTTTTCTTGCTTGTTTCTCTAGGATAATTAAATAGTGATGGATTAGAGTTAGGCTGCAGCAGAGATTGGGGGAAAAAAAAATCTCCCGGCATCCTTTCCTGCAGGAGCGTCAGCTTTCGGCAGTGAGTGTAGCTGCCACTTTTAACTGACAGGTCTTAAATTCTGCCCTGGGAAGCTCGGGGATGCGGGGATGCTGTCAGCAGCCCAGCAACTTCTTTTCTTGCGATTTTTAATTGAGAGTCTCACAGGAGACCAAGACATAAATCAGAATTTGAGGATTTTTTTGCCTTTTAAATTGAGAACTGTCTCTTCTTTCCATTGGCTTTAAAAAAAAATCTGGTAGGAGAGAGGAAAAGGCTTCTATATTCATTTCTTCAAAGTTACAGCCGCTCTAAACCTGTGAGTATGTTGCATTTATTTAGCTGTTCCTGGGGGTTATGATTGCAGCATTCTCTTTGGATCTGTGAGGATTTAATATAAGGAAAGCTATGCTGATTTAAAAAAATCTGAGTGAAATTTCACCGGAGACTAGCAGTTTTTGTTAGTTGATGTTGTCTTCATTAAAGCCTTCGTGTCAAGCCTGCCAGGGTTCCCCCTGTTCCCCAGCCTGGACCCCCTGTGTTTTTTTTTCTAAAGTTCCTGAGAGTGAGTGCTGAAATGGGGGAAAATAGTGAATCTTGCTGCTGAGAAGGATGCTATGGCTGGTTTACTGCTCTTGCAAGGTGTGTGTGAGGCTGCAGAACAATGGAAAGATGATGACGGCTTACTTTGTATTCGTTGTGTGTGTCTTATGTCCTCTGTTGGCTTCGTGGTGCGTTTTTGTTTTGTTAGCGAGATTAAAATCTTAAAGAAAAATTAAGTGCTGTGGCGTGCTGGCAGAATAGCCTCGGGAGATAGTCATAGACCTCACCTCGCTCCATGCTGTGTGGGATTCCCACAGTCTCTTTGTAGCAGATCACAGTAAATGGGAGTTACCCCAAAGTGACCTTTGCCTGACCACCTTTTCTAATTGTGCATTTGAATCGGTGCCATTTTTTTCTGGTGACGCAGACCCTTTAATCTAAACATCTGTCCTTAGTCATTGTGTCCCACTTTCCCTCTTTGGAATTCACTAGAGACTAGAACTGTATCCTTGCTGCATTTTTATTGAATCAATTTTGAATCTTTTGTAAAGACAGAGGTAAAATTTTGATTTTCATAGTAATCCCCGTATGTTCTTGATTAATCTTTGTTACATGAAAGTCATATTATTTTAGTGATCTGATTCATATCATTCGGTTTCGGATCTCATTTTTTTATCTTAAAATCACATTAGCTAGAGTGATTTCTCAAAGTTAAGTTCAGAGCTCAATAGTCATAATACTTTAACATACCAACTGGTGATGGTCATCTTTGCAGACGCAGAATATATTTGACTGAAGGTGATTTATTCTGGGAGTTTTTGGTGTTCTAGTGTTTTGGTTGATTTTCTGCAGTGTAAAATAAATCAAGGATTTTAAAAAAGAAATTCTCCACCACCCAGAGATGAAACATCTGCTGTTCTTATTTTTGAACATTTCGTCATTCCTAAATGCAGCAACTTTGAGTTCAGTGAGGGAAGAGTCCTAAAAACAGGAAATTCAGCCTTACCTAGACTGGCAAAGAACTTATATTCATTCATTCAACAAATGTTTACATTTGTTATAAAGCTCTTATTAGGCTCTGGGGACATGATGCTGAACAAGGTGTTATATCTGCCCTCGTGGAGCAGATACTGGTAGCAGGTGAGGGGAACCTTCAGAAAGTGCGTAATTATTTCATTATATGTGTACTAATTTTTCAACTGTAAAAGTATTGGTACTTTGTAGCCAAATATATAAAAGACATACAAACACTTGCAACTAATTCTGTCTCAGATCTTCTGGAGCCACAGATCCTTGGTATGCTTGACCTAGAAAGAGACTTAGAAAATAATTAGTTCAACAAGCATGTAATAGGCACTATATTAAGTACTGAGTTTTAGATCAGTAAACAAGGAATAGTTCAGCTTTGCAGGAGCTCACAGTTTAGTCTATTGAGAAAGAGAGGGAAATTACTTATGTTAGTATATTCTAATGTGTTACTGATTCACTAATTGAATGAATATTTATTGAGTAATATTGGGCAGTGTCTTAGGCACTGTGTTGGGCACTGGGGATGGGGGTGGAGAATAAAATAGAGGTGCCTTGCTTTCTGGAAACTCTTAGAGGCCATGACAGAGACATGATTGGATGCCATGAGAATACACAGGAGGCGTGGAGGGGTGTCATTACCATTTACTGAGCATCTACAGCGGGTCAGCCACGAGCTGGTGCTCCTCTTTTGTACCTTAATCTTTCCCTTCAGTCCTGTAAACTACTTACCGTCCGTGCTCTGACATGCAAGTAAATGGAGATGAGGTTAAGTAATTTGCTAAAGGTCATACAGGAAGTGAGTGGAGGAATTAGAACTCAGTCCCAGATGTGACTTGATTGGAAATCTCTGCCCCTTCCAGTGGTTCCCCAGACCTGGCTGCTCATCAGAGTTACCTGAGCTCTAGAGGGAGAACGGTGTTTATTTTTACTTTTATGTATTTAGTTTTTACTGGAGTCTAGTTGCTTTACAATGTTGTTTTAGTTTCTGCTGTACAACAAAGTGAATCAGCTATATGTCTACCTATATCCCCTCTGTTTTTGGTTTTCCTTCTGATTGAGGTCCCCACAGAGCCCTGAGTAGAGTTCCCTGTGCTAGACAGAGAACAGTGTTTATTACAGGCATCCCTCAGGACTGTGAGCAGTGAGGTTCTGGAACCACTCTTAAGACTATCCCCTCAACTTACAGATGGGGGAGCAAAGATAGGGATCATACAGTAGTTAAAATGGGGCCACTAGCTAGATTTCTTAGCCACGATTCATTCCATTATAGTGTCTTGGAAGACATGTACTACGAAATCAAAACCAGAATCAAGAGCAAACAGCAGACACAGACCAACCAGCCAACTTGACAAAACAAAAAATAAGAACAGTAAGAACCTGAACCTGTGAAGGTTTGGCTGGCCTTGACTCTGAAGAAGAATCCCTGGCAGCCTGGATTCCGAGGTCTCCCTGTGCTGTCAGAGGGTTATTACTTGAGAGTGAGTTAGTCAGGACTTAAGAAAGTAAATAAATAAGGCAGATGTTTTGACGTATTAATATTCATTTAGGCACTTACAGTTTTTTTGGGGAGGATACAGAGAAGGAACTCTGTTAGTGGGATGTAATGGGATAAATTTTATAGTATGGAGAAGGTCAGTGTTCTATGGGAGCAAAGATGAGAGACAACTGACTCAAGTCTGGGTGATGGCAGGAGTTCGGGGAGCTTTCTGGAGGAGGGCGATGTCTGAATTGAGGCTGGTGTTGCTACATACTGGTGGCCGTCAGGTATAGCAACAGGATTTATTATGCCAAGTCCCTGAGACATGAGAGACCATTGCAAGAAAGGAAACTTTTCTCCTTTATCCCCTTGGGGATACTTGGAGCCTATAAATTAAATGAACAAGAGACAGATTAGGAAGAGAAGAGAAAAACAAGTTTAACTGCATACATACATATGAAAGTTCGCCAAGAAATGTGCCTCAAGGTGGTGGTTGGAATTGGAAACATATCATTTAAACAAAGGATGATGAAGTATGAAGAGGCTAAAAGAAAGAAGAGGATTTGGGGGGCCACTGGGTGCGGGAAAGTTATGGGAAGATGATGAGAAAATTTATGCTAAATAAGAATTGTTTAGTAAAGTTTTCATGCAGATAAGGGGCTTCCCAGGTGGCACTACTGGTAAAGAACCTGCCTGCCAATTCAGGAGACCTCAGAGACACGGGTTCGGTTCCTGGATTTTCCTGAGAATACTGAAGTGGGTTGCCATGCCCTCCTCATGGCAACCCACTCCAGTATTCTTACCTGGAGGATCCCATGGACAGAGGAACCTGGTGGGGCTGCAATCCGTAGGGTCACAAAGAGTTGGACGTGACTGGAGCAACTCGGCACGCGTGCAGGCAGACACACAGATAACAGTCCTCTCAGGTGGTCAAGAGTATCTCTGGACTAGTTTTCTTCCTGGTGTGGGAGAGGGAAACATCTTTAATAAAAAGAAATTGATGCCCTAATTTTAGAAAGAAAGGAGGGGAGCAGAGAGCTAATTGCCTTCAACTTGAAATACTGTTTATGTGAAAATGACATTTTGGGGTGACATACTCTGATGCCGTTCACCATGATCTCTTTGGGGTTTGTCAAGAAGCTTGGGCGCCCTGCAGTTCTAGTGAGGATAGGCTGGTTAGTGAAAGACAGGTGCCAAGGTACGTTGCCAAGAAGCTGTGGCAAAGACAGTGATGAGCCACTGAAGCGCCACTGAAGTCTGAGCAGTGGAGTCACCCTGCTCCTGGCTCTAAGACTCCGGTCAGTTGTTAATAATTTAGGGCTTAAATAAGCTTTGATGGGTTAGGCTGAGAATTTAACATATTTATGTGCCTGTACCTATGAATGTATATAGAGATTTATGCTGTATATATATGTACATATATTTATGTATGTACATACACATGTTTAACACATGTGCATAGAGATATTGTATAGATATATATTAATCATTGTTTTTATGGGAGTATATTTGATTTCCAACCCAGTAACTTATGAATAAACATATCACTCACTTGTGACTTGTGTTTAGTTTTCATCTCCCGTTTTTTTGCACCAGATCGCTCATTTGACTGGCAGAAGTCTCTGAGGCCTATCGTGAGATAAGGCATTTTGAGACTCTGTGATTTCCTGAACAAAGCAGTGAGGGAGGTTTAGCAGTTCTTTGCTGTGTCATTGTGTTCGTATCTTAAAGAAATAGGCTAGAAATGGCAAAGAAATAGGCTAGATTGTTCTTAAAATGCCTTCTGTGTCAGGCCCAGTACCCATGGTGAGTCTGTTTTGGATCTTAAACAACTACTGTGTTAATTAATTTCCTCTTTTACTGATGAGAAGAGTGAGGTGCATAGGTTACGTCAGTTGTCTACAAGTCATTCAAGGTGCTGACCATGACTCCATTATGCTGAAAGTTGGCAGATCTGTTTATTGTGTTTCTTAATCTTGGATTGATTGAGGGAATTTAGGCAGCCCCCCTCCCTTTTTGTAAATGAAATTTCAGTGTACTCTGCAGACATGTGTCATGAAAAATGCTTAGGTTTTCTGACCTCAGGCTCAGAGATGTTCCTGTTGTTTTGACTTGCTTTCTACCTTTCAACTACATTTACACTTACGTCTTTGGCTTATTTTCGAAAGGGCAGGACTCACCTACGGGCAAATTATGTGGACATGAGATTGGCATGGATTTCATATATAGCTTGTTTTTCTTTTGCTATTTCATCAGTTCACAGGTGTGGAAAGTCTTTCATGCCCATTCCAGTGGTATGAATGGATTTCTTTGGTGATCATTTTAGATTAGTGGGTTATAGAATATCTTGTTTCAGGTCATCACAGATGCTATATTTTAGAAAGCAGGGAAGTATGGGACCAAGATTTGAATTTCTCTTGTGGTTTGGGGCTATAGTCATTATCTTCTTAGTTGGTGGATGTGGCAGAACTTGAGCCTTTTCCATGAGCCAGCAAATCAGGCCTTAATACGGGTAGCATTTATGTGCCATCACACCTCTTTAATATTAGTGTAGGTTTTTTTTTTTTTTTTTGGCAATAGCATTCCTGTATAACAAACCATTGTATGTGCCCACTTGGTACAGGCTGAATATATATAGTATATCAACTGTGCAAACAGCTGTACATTGAAGAGTTAAAGAAAATTAAACTTTGGCACTTAATTACATGTGTATTTATGTTTTCCCTTCTGTTTTGCTAGTCTCATCTGATCAATGTATGTGCGTGTGTGCTTACGTGCTCAGTTGTGTCTGACTCTGTGACCCCATGGATGATAGCCCACCAGGCTCCTCTGTCCATGGGATTTTCCATGCAAGAATACTGGAGTGGGTTGCTGTTTCCTCCTCCAGGGGATCTTCCTGAACTAAGGATTGAACCCACGTCTCCTGCATCTCCTACACTGCAGGTGGATTCTTCACTGCTGAGCCATTAGGAAAGCCCAGATGTATGTGGGGGAACCCTAATATTTACTGCTTGCTGTGGTTGAGGAGTCCATGATCATATAAACATGGATGCTTCCCATGATTTACATATGTGGCGTAAAATACCAAGAATTGAGACTGTATTTGGCACAAAGGTGCTAATACACGTATAGAATCAATACAGATGTCATTCATTCAATCAAAATTTATTGAACTTCTCTGGACTAAGTAAGTTTTTGTCCTTAAAAAGCTCATCATCTACTCACAACAGCTGAAAAGGAGACCACTCATCATACTGTGATGGGTTTTAAAGTTTAACCATGAAACCCAGAGGAGAGACATATTCTCTAGCTTGGAAAACTTCTGGGTACTTTTGGGTAGTGTTAGGTTTTCTTTTTCTCATGGATCACAAGCCAAATGAAAGGCAAACTTGTTTCATCTTTGTGTTTTAGAAAGTTTTTTTTTTTTTCTTCTCTGTGTTTTAGGTGGTGTTTTAAAAGAAATGATAAAGTTACCCTCATTCAGGGTCATGCTGGACACCTGCATTTGCTTTGTGTCCTGAGAAGGTCTGCATCCCTACTTGGAGGGACTGATGAAAAGGGCAGAGTGCTGCTAAGTGGCCTCTGGCTGTCCCTGCGGGAAGCTCAAACTGCTGAGTAGCAGGAGTCCAGTGGTCTGTCTAATGGGGAGTTCTTGGCCCCAATCACTTAACTCTTTTAACAACATCAGACCACGTTCATGTCATGTTTCAATTTAAAAAGTGATTTTGCAAAGTGGAATGCATTGCTTCTTTGGAATATCCCTGTGAGGTAAATAGGACAAAGGAATTTTTAGCCCACTTCTGGCTTTTGTGTGTATGTGCAGTTTTTTCTCCTCATTTTTTTATTGTTGTAAAATACATGTAACATACACTTTTCCATCATAACCACTGCTTCAGTAGTATTAAGTATGTTCATAATGTGGTACACCATCACCACTGTCCATCTCTGCAACTCTTTTCGTGTTGTAAAACTGAAACTCAATGTACATCAAATAGTAGCCTACCCACCCCACTTACTTCCAGCTCCCTCTCCCCAGGCTGCCCCTCCCAGCCCCTGGCAGAGGTGAGCGATGACCCCACATCTCATTGCTTGCACACCTAGGACAGAATTCAGCATTCTGCATGTGTCCAGTGTGCTTTCTCTAAAATCACACTACAGTAGGGAACTGAAGAAGGATCACTAACAGATGGTAGAAGCTTTCCACTAGAAATAAGAGAACCCTCCAGTACGGAGGGAATTTTCATTTAAGTTTGAAAAAAAATCAGTAAAGAAAACCAGCAAAATGAAATAGGAGCTGTATATGTCTCTTGCTAACTAACATCCTGTTGTTATTTGTTTTGAATAAAGTGAAGGAGTACAGTTTGCTTTGCCTGAGGAAATAATGTTGAAAAGATGGCAGGCTCTGGTTTTAGCTTCCGACTCTGTCAGTGATCTGCGGTGACTGTCAAGAAAAACAGCATCTGTTGGGGTTCTTTCTATTTTCTAAAGAGACAGTAAGTCCCACCTTCCATTTTTTTCAGTGAGTAGGATCTGGGCACGCTTTATCTTTCATCCAAAAATGAATTTTCATTCTTTTCAACTGTCCTCACTTTGCTTTGAAACTCTCATCTCCCTTGAGGATGAGAAAAAAAAACACATTAAGTTGTCAGCTAAAGATGACATCATGTGTTCAACATTCAGACAGCCTCTTTGGGAGGGAGACTCTCAGGTTTTCCTGATGGAGTAGGGGAGCTAAATGCCATGCAAGTGAAAATTTAAACTCTGCGCCAGGCTGACATCTCCTGTCCCAAAGGCTCCCCCTCCTTCCCCTCCTTCCCAGATGGCCTCTGGGGCCAGGAGGAAGTGACACGGGGATGGAACCCAGTCTGGGTGTTGCTCTCTGGTTGAGCGTCTCATGGGTCATTTTTAAAGTGACCTCTGTCCTGGTTGTGCCTGCCCCTGAGCTACCTGTGATGGCTGGACCTGTCCATGCGCCCATGACCCTGAGCGCTTGGCGCTCTCCACTGGTGCTAGCTGGTCCACAGATGCCAGAGGCCAGTGGCCACTCCCATTTGATCCCTGTTCTCTGCCCTTTGTCACCAGAGCTGTCTTTTAAAAACACTTCTATTTTGCAGTATCCCCATTCTTTGAGAAAAGGTATGAGAATCATACAGAGAACTTCTGTCCACCCTGAATCTCTTTTTTAGCATTTTGCCACATTTGTGTTTTATTCTCTCTCTGGATATACATTATTATGTATTTTTCTGAATCCTTTGGGAGTAAGATACAGCTCCAGAAAAGGTGGTCTAGAACATGGGTCCCCAACTGCCTAGCCATGGATCTGGCACCTCCTGTCAGACCAGTGGTGGCATTAAGGTTAGAAATAAAGTGCACAATAAATATAAGCGCTTGAATTGTCCTGACACCACCCCCCCACACCAGGTCCATGTAAAAATTGTCTTCCATGAAACTGGTCCCTGGCCCCAAAAAGGTTTGGAACCACTGGTCTAGATGGGTGAATTGTAACCTTCTCATTGAACAAGGGAGGGAAGTGTCTGGAAATAGCCCATGTGTTCTTTCTTCTTCTCTGTTCTCCTCTAATCTTCTTTCTTCCAGGTCAAGCTCCCTGAGCTCTTCCTTTTATGGAAAAGCACAAAGAATATAAAAACCACCCAAGTTCTTCAGATGATATGAAGGTTTACAGTTTTGATTGAGGAAGCTTTTGTAATAAGTCTAAGCATGTATTAGGGGTAGTTGATCGAGTTTATAAATCTACTAGTCTCTCACCTAATAGAATAATTATATTCTACATTGATGCTTTCTTTTTTGGCCTTTTTTAGAGTTTTAGGACTTCCTTCTAAAGGTGAGGACTACTATGGCAAAAAAAAAAAGGTTGAAATTTCTTTCTTTGGATTCTGACAGTGCTGGTGACAGGGCTGGGGGGTGAAGTTGACAGTAGCATGTATTTTGGGGAGTGGATTGCCTGGTAATTTCTGGGCTGTCCTTTCTCTTCCAGAAGCAGAAGTAGCGCCTCTCTTGTTGCTCTGATCACTGGGCATGAGGATGGCTATTTGAAAACATCATCCATAGGACAGAATTTGGTCTGATGAGCAGTTTTCTTTATTAAGATAAGTGAGTTATATGGTCAATAATATTAAGCAATAGATTGACTGCAGATCTGGTGGTGGTGTCCGCTGGCGTCCTGCGTTCATAACTCCAGTGGGGACCATTCATTCAGGCTGTGCTTGTGTTTAGTGGCTCAGTCGTGTCTCTTTGTGACCGCACGGACTGTAGCTTCTCAGGCTTTTCTGTCCATGGGGATTCTCCAGGCAAGAGTACCGGAGTGGATTCAGACTGCAGGTTATATTATATAAATGGTGCCTCCCAGAGCATATCTGTTGGTCTTTCTTCATTTATTCCTCTTGTCCCCTGAAGAGATTTTAACTGATGAAAAAGCTTCAAGGACATTGTGTCATTTTATTAACTTTTGAAACTTTATTTCATTTTTTCTTTTTAAAATGGACTCGCTTTTATTTCATTGTGCAGGAACATAGCCCATTGTGTTGGATTTACTGGGGGAAATTTTTGAATTGATTCTACTATTGTGATTTGAATGAGAGAAAAATATAAACAATGAAGTTGTAAGCGTACAACTTTTCATTTGAGACTAGTTCCACTAAGAGATTAAAAATTAAAGCAATATAAAGCTCAGTAATAAAAAGACAGATAACCCAGTTAAGAAATGGCCAAAGAACCTGAATAGACATTTCTCCAAAAGTCAATATGTACTCAAACAGATATTCAGTATCATTAGTCATTGGCAAATGCAAGTCAAAACCACAAGGTTCTATTGTTGGGAGAATGTGTAATTTCCTCAGCCTGTCTTTGGGCAACAAACATTTGAAACTGCAGACCAGGGTTAGAGCTCGATTACAGCTTAGGGTTTTATTCGGCAACAAAGGATACTACATGCTAGAGGCATGAAGGCAGGTTGACCCCAAAGAAGAGACCCCAACCTGGCTTGGCTTGCTCTTTTTCTATGTTTCGTCTCTTCCCCGTAAGCCTGCCTTATGCAAATTAGGGCTGGCCAGGAAGAGGGCGGGTTTGATTCACCTGAGGTTCTCAGATTTTTCTTTTGTTCCCTTTCCACAGGCTTTTCCCTTTGTCTTTTAGCCACTGCCATTTTGGACTCCTTTCTCTAACTACCTAACACTATAATACACCCTAAGATGGACAGTAACAAGTGTTGTCCAAGATATGAAGAAATTGCAAGTTTCCTATGTTACTGATAAGAATGTAAAATGACACAGTCATTTTAGAAAATGACCTGACAGCTCTCAAAAGTATCAAATGTAGAATTATATGATTCAGCAATCCCACTCCTAGGTGATATATACCCAAGAGAAGTGAAATACATGTCCACACAAGAACTCGTACATGAATGTTAATAGCAGCATTATTTATAATAGCCCCAAAGTAGAAATATACCCATATACCTACCAACTAATGAAATGACAAACGAAGTGTGTTATATCTATACCAATGGATTATTATTTGGCAATAAAAAAGAATGACATATTGATACATAACAACAACACAAATGAATCTTGAAAACCTTATGCTCCGTGAAGAAAGCTAATCATGAAAGACCACATTACTTAATATCATTAATATAAAATGTCCAGAAAAGGCAAATTTATACATGTAGAAAGTAAATTAGTGGTTTCTTAGTACTACAGGTAGAGGGAAATAGGAAGTGATTACTAATGTATACAGAGTATCTTTTGGGTGACAAAATGTAAATTAGATAATGATGAAAGTGATATTATATCTATGGATATTAAAAATGGTTGTATACTTCAGATGAGTGAATTGAGTGGTCTATGATTAATGTCTCAATAAAGCTGTTTAAAAACAAAGCGGTAAAATCAGGGCAAGATAAGGACATATTTTCTAGCATAATAATAGTATAAATGAAATATGATATGATATTTTTCCTTAACCTCTATAAACCAAATAGCAAGATTTTTTTTTAGCTAAAAATACATTTTTTTCTAACATCTGAGCATAACATCTAGGTTTTGCTCAAAAGTGGAACAGGCAAGTCATTCTGTTCAGTCAAGTTTTTAATAACTGTGCTTACTTTGGTGGTACACATTATAAAACTAAAGCATCATAAGGAGCATCTAGCATGGCCCCTTTACAAGGGTACATACATGTACCTCAGTGCAGTGTCTTATGTATGTTACCTTCCTTTATGGAAGAAAATAAGAGAAGACTTGGGCAAATGTGTATAGATATGAAAATATAATGTAAAAATAGCAGTTCTCGGTAAAAATCTCTGAAAATGTAATGATGTCCCACTCAAAACTCAGCAGACGTCTCTTGTAACTTTACAACAACTGATTCTAAAATTTATAAATAAGAATGAAATGGCAATAGCAGCTCGAGACCCGCTGCTCCCGCCAACACCCTCTCAAAGAGCATTTAATGTAGCAGAGGATTTGCCCATTGGCATACATAAGAAAGCCATGAAAATGAAAATCGTGTGACTGGTGCAAACAGAGGCAAATATGTGAGTGGATCAAAAGAGTGCCTGAAACTGCGTTATGCGTGTATGAAAACTTGCCCTGGGTTAGAGATTGCAGAGTCATTCAGTAGGTCAGAGTGTGATGAGTATAGCATGAGCACATGTCAAGGGTTTACTGATCAATGACAACATCAGCAAGACGGTCATAATTTTTCCAAGAGCATTTGGGGGAACTGAAGAAAGAATGTTTGAGTAAGATTTGTTATAGACAAATAAACAAAACTGATTAATTTCCTTCAAGGCAAAAAAACCATAACCTTATCAAAGTATTTGCATATGTGTCAGACCAAAAAAATCCACAAATTAACATATTATTTTACAAAATATAGACCCTAATGTATAGAAAATAACAAATCAAACAAAGGTATATCCCTTACAAAATGAAATATTCCTTGAGTGGGCCTATTTGTGCTCTAAGATGGTAGGCATACAATTGATCCTACCTCAATGCCTGATTGAGATCATGACATCTGGTCGCATCACTTCATGGCCAACAGATGGGGAAACAGTGGAAACAGTGGCTGAGTTTATACTTTGGGGATCCAAAGTCACTGCAGATGGTGACTGGAGCCGTGAAATTAAAAGACGCTTACTCCTTGGAAGGAAGTTATGACAAACCTAGATAGTATATTCCAAAGCAGAGACATCACTTTGCCTATGAAGGTCCATCTAGTCAAGGCTGTGGTTTTCCAGTGATCCTATATGGATGTGAGAGGTGGACTATAAAGAAAACTGAGTGCAGAAGAATCAGTGGTTTTAAACTGCAATGTTGGAAATGACTTTTGAGAGTCCCTTGGACTGCAAGGAAATTCAAGTGGTCCATCCTAAAAGAGATTAGTCCTGTGTGTTCATTGGAAGGATTGATGTTGAAGCTGTAACTCCAATACTTTGGCCACCTGCTGTAAAGAGCTGTCTCATTTGAAAAGACCCTGATGCTGGGTAAAATGAGGGCAGGAGAAGGGGATGACAGAAGATGAGATGGTGGGATGGCATCACCAACTCAATGGACATGGGTTTGTATGGACTCCAGGTTGGTAATGGACAGGGAGGACTGGAGTGCTACGGTTCATGAGATCACAATGAGTCAGACACTACTGGGTGACTGAACTGAACTAAACTGAGTTACACATGCTTTCTGTTGCATATTCCTTTTTCATTTTATATTTACAACCCTTTAAACATGTAAATAACATTCTTAGCCCTGGCAAAACAGACCAGGGCCTTGATTTGGTCTGCAGGCTGCAATTTGCCAGTCTTTGATACAGAATGTTATTTATATGGCCTTCATTTTTATATTTGTTAAGGATATGGATAGAAATTGATGAGTTTAGCATCCAGCTCAAAAATTAATGAAAGAACAAATCAAAGAATATAGAACAGAAGTATTCAGATAAAGAGTAAGTTAAATTGAAAATGCATTTGTGAAAATGATCAATACAGCCAAAAGATGGAGCTTTGGATGACAATAAAATTGAATTAGTGTATAACAATTTAATTTGATCAAATAACAAAGTAAGAAATGAAAGATAAAGATTGTCCATTTATCAGATGGAGACACACATTGATGTGCAGTTAATCTTTGATGTGTTGTATTGGAGAATAGACTATAATCTGGATATCAGAGGCCATAATTATTCATGAATAGTTATGAGAAAGAATGCTTTACATATGGCCAGAATGATGGTATAATCAAATCTGAAGTGTTTCTAATATAGTCTGACAACATTACAATTATAATAAATTATTGTTTGGATTTAATTTGAAAAGAAATTGTAGGGAATCAATCATCAGGATTCCTTGGAAAACAAGCTCAGAGTGATCTAAAATTTTTAACATAGCAAATGATCAGGAGATGGTAATTGCTTTTCTACAATGTGACAGAAAACAAACAAGGGACTTTGCATGTAGTGGAAAAGAATTCTGCATGGCTCCTGACCTCATGGAATTTATCTCCATTAAATATCTAAATATAAACTTGAAATAATGATTACAGAAAATGAGAAGTGTTAAGAAGGAAAACTCAAAATGTGATAAGAAAGAAAAATAGGAGGGAAGATAATTTTATTGGGAAACAAAAGTTCTGTCTGTGGAAGAAGTACTTGGATAGAAAGCCTGGCTATGAGTAGGAGTTATCCAGTCTAAAGGTGGAAGTGGGAACGATGGTAGGCCAGAGGTCATGCCAGAAGCAGCAGCATAGGGGGCTCTTGATTTGTGGAATGATGGAGGCCAGTGTTTGAATTATTTGGTGAGAGAAATGGATTATTCAATGTATGCCCTTTGTAATTAAAGAGGGGATGGAGGACAAAGATATTGAAGGCCTTGGCAAAGATTATCTCATTGTAATCTCAGTAAGATAAGAAGTCATAGAATGTTTTTAATGTTTACAACATCAGTCTAGAAGGTGGGTGGAGAATGATTTATAGCAAATAAAACATGTAGAATTAGAGATGCTAATGAGAAGCTTCAGAGATCAGGGAAGAGATGATGGTGATTTGGGCTAGGGCTGTAAATAGAGATGGTGAAATGTGGGCCTATTTGTGACAAAATCTGGAGATAGAATAGACAGTGTTCTGTGGAATCCCTGGAGGAAAATGAAGGATTTCTCATCTAATAGCTTCTGATTCTCATAGAAATGTGGAATGAGATCAGCTGCTGAAAGTGGTAACAGCAGTGTTTTTGTTTTTGTTTTTCAAACATACAAACTTTGGCTTCACGTTCGAATCATCCAAGCAGTTTTAAAACATGCTAAAAAAACCATGTGCTTAGTCACTCAGTCATGTCCAACTCTGCAGCCCCATGGAATGTAGCCCATCGGGCTCCTTTGTTCATGTGATTCTCCAGGCAAGAATCTGGAGTGGGTTGCCATGCCCTCCTCCAGGGGATCTTACCAACTCAGGGGTAGAACCCAGGTCTTCTGCATTGCAGGCGAATTCTTTACAGTCTGAACCCCTGGGAAGCCTGTGACAACTGGAGTGGGTAGCCTATCCCATCTCAAGGGGAACTTCCCAACCCAGCAATCAAACTGGGGTCTCCTGAATTGCAGGCAGGTTCTTTACCAGCTGAACTATAAGAGAAACCCTAAAAATATGCTAAAGTTTACCTAATCCCTAGAAATTAATTTAATTGGCATGAGGTCATGCCCAGACATCTGCAGTGTTACCCAAATAATCTGCCTGTGGCCTAGGTCAGACACTCCCTTGAGGCAAAAGTGGAGTATAAAGTGCATTTGAAGTTGACACTCACAGATTTATAGTGCCAAAGCTCTTTTCTGGCTTCAAGAGTCAGGGACTGGAAAACAAACAAACAAAACAGTTGAGTTTATTCAGGAGGTTGCCAGCAAGTGTGATGGGAGAGAGAAGGCCACTTGAGACATCAATAAGAGTCTGATTATGATGATAAGTCATGGAGATAAGATGGTTAAGTCTAAACTGGCTAAGGAAGGAAATCAAGGAAGGGCTGGCCCAGATAAAAGGGGTGAAGTCACTAAATAAGACATACCATGAAGGTCACTATGTGACTGAATAAAGATGAGAAGCAGGTGGGGTTTGAAGGAGAAGGGAAGAGGTTTGGTCTAAGAGGTATTTAGAGGAGCAAAGTAGAGGCAACCTCTTTATCTTTGGGAGAGAATATAACAGCTACAATGGCTGAAAGGAAAGAAGTACCCTCAGGGAACATGTGTCTATTAAAGTAGAAAAGTGAAAAGGGATATTTGAAGGTTAAGGGTTTTTGCCTTATGGATTATGTTACATGTTATCATCATTCCGAGTTACTTCCTAAGGAAAATTCACATGAAGCACTTGATCATGAATATCTAAAATCCCTCATTCAGTGGGAAAATAAAAAATAGTGCAAAGTACAGAAGAAGTGAAGTGAAGTGAAGTCGCTCAGTCGTGTCCGACTCTTTGCAACCCCATGGACTGTAGCCTATCAGGCTCCTCACTCCATGGGATTCTCCAGGCAAGAGTACTGGAGTGGGTTGCTGTTTCCTTCTCCAGGAAAGTGCAGAACTCATTGTATTTAACAATGTCTAATGAGAAGACTAAAAACTGGAGTGAATTTTATATAAGTTATTTGACTCACAGTTTGTGTTGTAGATACTGGGTACTGTCAATAACCTTTGGGCGTTGAAGTAATGCTATGATGGGTTAAAACTCACAAATGCTTTAGTCGTGTTGCTTGAGCTCAAATCACAGCTCTGCCACTTGTAAGATGTGTGACCCTGGGCAAACGACTTGACCTGTTGTGCATCAGCTTCCTTATCTGTAAAGAGGGATAGTAATCACACCTATCTCATAGGACACTAGTAAAGTCCCTAGAATATTAACTAGCACATAAGTAAGCATTCAGTGTGCAGATAAATACATTAAGTGAGTGAAGCCACTCAGTCGTGTCCGACTCTTTGTGACCCCGTGCACTGTAGCCTACCAAGTTTCTCCATCCATGGGATTCTCCAGGCAAGAATACTGGAGTGGGTTGCTATTTCCTTCTCCAGGGGACCTTCCTCACTCAGGGACTGAACCCAGGTCTCCCGCATTGGAGGCAGACACTTTAACCTTGGAGCCAGGAGGGAATATAAACGATTTGCCCAAATACATTGATAGGGAATTAAAATTTCTGAAGCAT
Source organism: Madoqua kirkii (assembly GCA_006408675.1). Lineage (NCBI taxonomy): Eukaryota > Metazoa > Chordata > Mammalia > Artiodactyla > Bovidae > Madoqua > Madoqua kirkii. The sequence continues at coordinate 34,120 of SJYC01072199.1, forward strand.
ATTATTTAAGAGCCTATCTGCTCACATCAGATCCTTCCTTAAAAGCCTTGACTGTCTTCTTATTACTCTTAGTATTAAATCAACCTCCTTTCTGTGATCTGGCTCCTTCCTACATCTCTGGTCCCATTGTTATATCATTTTCCCCTTTGCCACACCTGAAGGTCAGTGCTCCAGTCTCTCCCAGTCACTGACATTTGCAAAGCTTTATGCTCCACAGAACTTATACTCCTCCTTGGGATTCATTTGTGTTCCTAATGTCCCTGGCACATTCAGTTGAGTTTCCCTTGCCCTTTTTCTTAATACTCCACATTTGATAATAAGAAGCAGCACCCCTTGGCCCCACATAAAGAATCCCAGCTTGAAGCGTGAGGTTCTCAGAAGCAAAATAAAACTCTTGAGTATTTAAAAGATAATCAGCATTTTAATTACTGAGCTTTAAGCTTTTCTCTTAAAAGAAGGAGCAGAGCACATCCATGCTGATAAACTGAGTTTGAGTCTGACGTTACTTGAAATGTCAGTTAAAAATCCTTGAAAGGAAAATCAGAAGCGATAACATGGTGAAAGCAAAAGAATCCCCTGGGAGGCAAGAGCACTTATCTGATGGCCTGAGCTTGCATGTGGGATTTGGGGTTCTGGCATCCCCAGGCACAGGAGGTAGATTTTACACATACATGCCCAGGAAGCTCAGCAGAGAGGCTGTATCAGGGTTGTTCCTCTGCCAGCTGAGGCTTTGTTCCTGGAATGCTAGGAAGCTAAGCTGGCTACACAGTAAAAGTGACATGAGTTCACAGAAATATAGGGTTTGATTAAACCATTATTCTAAATAAAGCTGCCTTTTCTGCTTCAAAATCCAAAGTTGAAGTTCAGGATGGGGAAAAAAACCCAAGCATTCCCTGCTTCCTTTGCCACCCTCAAATAATGGCTTGTTTAAAACATCCGTGTGTGTGTGTGTGTGTGTGTGTGTGTATGTGTGTGTGTGTGTGTGTGTGTGTGTGTGTGTGTGTGAAGTTTTGACAGTTCTCAGCTGAGTAGGCAGTTTGTTTCTTGTCAGCTCCCCAGCCCTACTCTGGCAGCTTGAGCTATTTCATCCTGAGCCTGTTTTCCGAGTGGGTCCTGACTTGATAATTCTTGAAGGTCACAGAGGCCTAGGTTTTTCCAAGTGTTAACAACAGAGAATTTGAACTGAAAAGTCATCTGTTTTCTTTATTTGAGCAGTGGAAATGTCCTACGGCTGTTCATTATTTGGTACTTTGTTGATCAATTTTTCATACGTAGCCGATTTAGCCAATTCGTTCACATCCATTTCCCCTCGGGAAGCTTTGTCAGGGCCCTTCATTTACATACTGTAATGGTGCTGGTGCTGTCAGTCCACTTAATCTGTTTTGTAACCCCGTAAAAACATTGGATAGGTCCCAGGCATCTTCCAGAGAGCAGAAAAGCGTACATATAGGCTGGTTTTTGGTAGGTTTACAAAGGGTCAGTTTGAAATCTCATTTTTTGGACAGTGGTCTGTGAACCTCTTATCTGTCCTAATAATAGTGTTGGTTTTCTGTGATAAAAGGAAATAAATATTCAGTTTCTCTTCAGATGATTTAAAGACACAGTGCTAAGGAAATGGAAGAAAAGGTGAATAGCAAGAAAAATAATACTAGAAAGATTTTGTAAATGTGGGAGCAGGAGGGAATTTTAGCAATCACCTAGCAAACTTTTTGCAGATGGTGATATAAGGCTTACCAAACTAAGTAATGTCAGCAGTGGGGCCAGAGCTTAGATCTTCTTGTTCTCAGACTAGTAGTCTTGGTTTTTTCCTTTGCCCAGCTGCTGGATCTTACATGGTCCAAAGAGGCTCCAGCAGCCATAATAGTGGCTATTATAGATTAAAATGAATCAAACCAAACAATAAATTAGCCACTTCCATGGCCATGTTCCACCTTAAAAATAGTGGTAACAGCATCACATTTTGACTCTTTGTTTCTGCATCTGTCTTCCTTTAGACTGTCTCCAACATGGGACCTAACCTTGTTTTGAGTATTCTCAAGGCTTCCTTTATTCCCCAGGTTTAATAAGAAATAATATACTTTAATGCATAAGATTAAGACATACAACATGGTGGTTTGATTTTTATATATTGTAAATATATATATTTATTTATTTATGTGTATATTTTGATTTATATATATATTGTAAAATAACTACCACAATAGGTTCAGTTAACATCCATCTTCTCATATGATACAATAAAACAAAAAGAAAGGGACAATGAAAAAGAATTTCTTCTTGCACAAAACTCTCAGGATTTATTCTCTTAACTTTCATATATACAACAGTGTTAGCTATAGTCATATTGTACATTATATCTCTCTACTTAATTATCTTATAACCTTTCGACTGCCTTAGTACAGTTCCTCTTTACCCACCTACTCACTGTCTCTGTTACAAATCTGATCTCATTTGTTTTTGAAGTATGATTGACCAGCAATGCTATGTCAGTTCCTGTCATACAACACAGTAATTAGATGTTTTTATATATTTCAAAATGATCACAATGACAAGTCTAGTTACCAGCAGTTACCATACAAAAAAAGTATTACATAATCACTGACTATATTCCTCACAATTTCATACCCATGACTCATCTATCCTGCAATGGAAATTTATACTTTTGTACCCCTTAATCTCCCTCACTTATTTCACTCCTGCTTTAATCTTGTCCTCTATTGACAACTAAATATTTGTCCTCATTATCTAAGAATGTTTCTGTTTTGTTACTGTGTTCATTTTTTTTAAGATTCCCCATATAATTAAAAATATATAGTATTAATCGTTTGCTGTCTGATTTATCTCACTCTCATCAAGAATATGGTATTTCTTTCCATTTGTCTCATCTTCAGTTTCTTTCATCAGTCTCTTATAATTATCAGAGTACATGATTTTCAGCTCTGATTTAGATTTATTCCTAGGTAATTTATACTTTTTGATGTAATCGAAACTGTTATTATCTTTTTCATTTTTCTTTCTGCTGGTTTTTAAAACTCTTAGAGAAGAACATAGGCAAAACACTCTCCAACATAAACCACAGCAGGATCCTCTATGATCCACCTAAAGCAGCATGGAAAATTATGTTATATAATCTTTGTGGAGGGAAAGTTTTTCTAAGTATGCCTTGAATATCAGAAATATTAAAGGGAAATGACTAGTTTTGATTAAATAAAAATTTCAATATTGGGGAGAACGTTAAAGATAAGACAGATGACAAACGGGGGTATTTTAATGTACATTTTAAAGAACATGTTTTTCTAGCCCTTCTAAATGAACCTATAAGGGAACAGATAGGCAAGAACGGTCCAAAAGTCCTTTGAATCTGTCTTTTCTCCTTTCTTGCTTTTAAACAGAGATGCCAGTCACTGCCCTGGAGTCTGGTTTATCTGAGTGCTTAGCACTTCCTCAATTCTCCTGCTAAAAAGTTCTTGTGATGGAAAATAACCTTCCTTTAAGATACATTTCCTCTTATCCTTGACATTTTATTGTCTCTCACCACCCACAGCTAGCCACCCTAGTAAAAAGCTTCTGCACAACAAAGGAAACTATAAACAAGGTGAAAAGACAGCCTTCTGAATGGGAGAAAATAATAGCTAATGAAGCAACTGACAAACAACTAATCTCAAGAATATACAAGCAACTTATGCAGCTCAATTCCAGAAAAATAAATGACCCAATCAAAAAATGGGCCAAAGAACTAAATAGACATTTCTCCAAAGAAGACATACAGATGGCTAACAAACACATGAAAAGATGCTCAACATCACTCATTATCAGAGAAATGCAAATCAAAACCACAATGAGGTACCATTTCACACCAGTCAGAATGGCTGCGATCCAAAAGTCTACAAGCAATAAATGCTGGAGAGGGTGTGGAGAAAAGGGAACCCTCTTACACTGTTGGTAGGAATGCAAACTAGTACAGCCACTATGGAGAACAGTGTGGAGATTCCTTAAAAAACTGCAAATAGAACTGCCTTATGACCCAGCAGTCCCACTGCTGGGCATATATACTGAGGAAACCAGAATTGAAACAGACACATGTACCCTAGCTTTCATTGCAGCACTGTTTATAATTGCCAGGACATGGAAACAACCTAGATGTCCATCAGCAGATGAATGGCTAAGAAAGCTGTGGTACATATACACAATGGAGTATTACTCAGCCATTAAAAAGAATACATTTGAATCAGTTCTAATGAGATGGATGAAACTGGAGCCAATTATACAGAGTGAAGTAAGCCAGGAAGAAAAACACCAATACAGAATACTACACATATATATAGAATTCAGAAAGATGATAATGATGACCCTGTATGCAGGACAGCTAAAGAGACACAGAGGTGTAGAGCGGACTTTTGTACTCTGTGGGAGAGGGAGAGGGTGGGATGATTTGGGAGAATGGCATTGAAACATGTATACTATCATGTAAGAAGCGAATCGCCAGTCTATGTTCGATGCAGGATGCTTGGGGCTGGTGCACGAGGATGATCCGGAGGGATGATGTGGGGTGGAAGCTGGGAGGGGGGGTCATGTCTGGGAGCTCATGTACACCCGTGGCGGATTCATGTCAATGTATGCCAAAACCAATACTGTACTGTAAAGTAAAATAAAGTAAAAATAAAAATAAAAATAAAATAAAAAATAAATAAAAAGAACCTTGATTTCCTCTAATTTGATGTATAAAATTTAGGGAACTTGATATGTTCAAGAAAAGATGAATGTTGGATATAAAATATTACCAGGTATTGGGAAGTCAGAAGGTAGAATATATTCAAACTCTCCTTAATCTACAGTAAGGGCATTGACATTTTAGAATTAAAAACATAGAAAGAAAAAGCTTTCCTAAAGGAAAGGTCAGTAACTTTTTCCTCTTTGCTCTATAGCTTGTGTGCAATTAAGGTGGATCGTCAGTGGGAGGTTGGAGATTCTGTTATACACAGGGCAGGACTTATTCTTAGGCTCCGTGGAAGTTTCTTTCTCTCCAATGGACTTGCCTCCACGTGTGTCTATGAGGGTAGATGTGGGTCAAAGGATGGCCTAAGATTCTGCAAACCAGATTGGTCTCCACATCTTCCGTGTTACCTTAACATTCTGTGGAGTATATATACTAGGAAATAAGCAACTTTTAAAATGTAAGATATTTTACAAAATGCATGCCTTTTACCTCCAGAATTTATCCTTAAGAAATAATCAGAAAGTGAGTAAAGGGGCTTACTTTAGTATTATTTATAATTATGAAATATTGGGAGCAACTAAGATGCCTCAAAATGAGGAATGGGTAACAAATTATGTTACCTCTATTCAGTAGATTGCTGTATGAACAGTAACCATGGTAGAGCATCTCTGTGTTGGAAAGAAAGGATTCAAGATAAATTAAGCATATAATGAAGGAAACCAAATATGTTATCCCGAAATGCATATGTGCCTTTGACATAAACATCATTTTGAGTTGAAGTCAATTAAGAAGCAGTAAAAACTGAAAAAATTCCTTCTTTCTGCCCAAAAGTAGGGTCTAAATTCTCTTCTTACTGGAGACAGACTCTTACAGCTCAGAGAGTCTGCAGACAAACTTTGTTAAATTAACCCTTATCTTCCTAGTTGCATCTTCACCATTTACTCCTAGCCCTTTACCATTTGTCCTGCCAGTTCTTCACAGACATATTGTTTCTTTGTCTGAAAGGTATAAAGATTTCTGCTCTGGTCACTTTTTGGGTCTTCTTCAATCTCTTCTCGAGGTTCACATGTATGTGTATAACTTCACATTTTTATGCTTTTGTCTTGATCTGTCTTTGTCAGTTTGATTTACAGACCGAGCCAGGGACCCTAAGAGAGCTGATGGAAACTTTTTCCTCTCCTACAATAATACTCCATTTCAATTAAGAAAACTAGAGATAGATACATAGATATACATGTGAAAAGATTTGGAAGGATATGTACAAGCTACAGTGTTACATTTGGGTGGAAAGTTTTGGGAGGGGGGGATTTCATGAATTTTTTTGTTGGACTGGAATGAAAAGAAAAATAAGTTTATTTTATAGGGGCTGTATTTCAGGAATATTCACTTTGTAACTGAGTAGATTTTGCTATTTGATTTGCAAAATTGGTAAGAAATGGAGGTGGGATATTATGAATAACTGAAGGGTTTGTGCTGTGTTCTTGAATATATGTAGATTTTTCCTGTAAGACAAAGAAATGAAAACCTCACTGCCTTTTTTTATCAACAGGCCTCCTCGTGTAGATATGGCAACAAGCAGCCAGCACTTCTCATCATTTGATTCAAAACACGCCCCGGGACAGCACCGAACATCTAACGTGAAAAGGTCAGGAAGGGGGTGTGGCTGTCCTGGGGGACTGGGGAGAGCACTCTAACCTTTTGGTAAATTGTGATGTTGATGTTAAAGTAGGCATGGTGTCGCAAAGAGTCAGACACAACTGAGGCGACTTAGCATGCACACGCAGGGTGGGGAGAGGTCTGGGCAGGTGTAGTGCTCATTTACAGATCAGGGAAGGCTTCTCTGAGCTCTTCAGGCAGGGGTCCCCACCGGCGGGGTCACGGACCGGTACCAGTCCATGGCCTGTTAGGAGCCAGGCCGCATAGCAGGAGGTGAGCAGTGGGTGAATGAGCGAAGCTTCGTCTGTATTTACGGCCATGCTCTGGAGCTTGCGTTGCTGCCTGAGCTCCGCTTCCTGTCAGCTCAGCAGCAGCGTCAGATTCTCATGGGAGCACGGACCCTACGTGAACTGCGCTTGCGAGCTAGCTAGGCTGCAGGCTCCTTGTGAGAATCATTCCAGCACCTCCCCCAGTCATCCATGGAAAAATTGTTTTCCCCCGAAACCTGTCCCTGGTGCCAAAAAGGAAGAGGACAGCTATGCCGAGGCATTTAATGAGTAGATGGCCCTGTTATTTAAGAGCTGAAACAAAACCAGATTTACCTCTTGGGTCACAACTCCCTTTTGGGCCTTTTATCTTAAAAATGTTTAACTGTTAAGTTTATTGTAAAATAATATAACCATATTGCCAGGTATCTGGGAAGGTGGAGGGGAAGATGGAGGAAAGAATTATGAGCACTTTAATACAGCCTGTTAGAATTTTGGTGTATTTCATTGCTATATCCAGTAGGCATGTGCTGCTGGATATAGGTGTGGTCACACGTTTTTCACTGAATATTTTCATTATTTTTCTTATTGTATTCTTCTTGTAACTTTGACTTGAAAAGGGCATTTTAAGAAATTATCAGAGAAAATTCAGGAAATATAGAAAAGCACAAAGAAGAAATAAAATATGTATTACCATCACCATTACTTTTTTTGGCGTGTATTCTTTCTTTTTCTCTTCATATATGGAGATATTATCAATAATTTTTTTCTAAATTGGGATCAATATCAATTTTACTCTTTGGTTACCGTTTTGAAGCATATCATGTCATTTTTGCTTTCCACTGAATATGTTTTATAATATCATATTTGATTGTTAAGTACTGTTCCTTCCTGTCCATTTTAGAATTATTTTATTTAGCTGTCTGTTTTTGAATATGTAAGTTGCTCCTTTATTGGTTATTAAGACAACTCTTTTAAGGCTTTAGTACCATGAAAAAATACTTTCCATCTGTCCTTACATGCTTACTAAACTTTAAATTATATAGCACATCGTCAGCATTTTAGATTTTCCATTTGAAATTTCAGCTATTTTTGAGTGTGTTCACAATACTTGTGGATTTGGCAGTTTTTCTTAGGACTCAACCCTCACAATATAAGGAAGGGGTGCAATATTCTAAGGATTGAGGAATGGAGCTGGAGTTGAAAATTACTTCTTAGGATCTGAAGGCGTTTATTTTCCACACTGCTTTTTTATTTCATATGTCTCTGTTCATGGAAATCTGAGCTATCTTCAGAAATATGTATTCCTCCCTCATAATTGTTCAACTGATCCAATAGTTTCCTAGGTAACCACTGCTTCAATGTTTATAGTGCTGAGTTTGAAAGCTGAGATGAAATAAATTAAAAAATATATTACTGAAACAATGGTGAATAAAGGGTGTATGTAGCAGTCAGAGATAAAAGAGATCTGGGCTGGATCAGTTGACTGGGAATTTTCAACATACGTGTAGCTGGTGAAGGCATGAACTGTACGTGCCCTTTCCAAGAGAGTGAAACATATCAGAGTGGAGAAAGGAGCCGCGTGAATACAGACAGTGAAAAAACATTGGAACGGTAGCATGCTGAGCTGTGGAGGTTTGGGGGCCAGGGAGATTCCATGAGAAGGTGGCTGCAATATGGGCAGGGGGTTGGGGAGAGGTGAGTTCTGGAATGAGGTCAACAGAGCCAGGTACTGCAAAGAGGTCTGTATGGATACAGACTAGAAAGCATCTTTTGTGTTTGTAGTTAGGTCATCAGAGACCTTTAGCTTCGATGGTTTCAAGGAAATTGCGGCAGGAGCAAGGCTGTAGTGGCTGAAGATGAACAGGCGGAGAGAAGCAGGGAAAGTGAGAATCAGCTCCTTTTGGAAGCTCTTGTCCATGAAGAGAAAGAGTGGGAGAGGTTCAGGAGAAAAACAAAATCAAGAGAAAGTTATCTTTTTTGCTGATTTTTGAGTAGAAATGAGTGAGGTTTGTTCATGTTTCTGAGTTGGAAAGGGGGCAGAGAGGAAGTTAAAGATCTATAAAGGAAGAAACAGAAGGGAAATGTAAGAGATAGAGTAAAGGTGTGTTCAAGTATTGCATTCATAAGTTTCATTTAAAAATTAAGATTTTTCTTTAAAAAAAATTAATGAAAACTCCTACTCTGCCTTTTAATCAACAGGTTTTCTAATGCATTTGTAAAAATAAGTACTTGTAAATTTATTGTGAAATAGCCCAGAGGGACATCTGCAAAGCTGAGCAGTGTCCCAAAATTGAGCGAGTATGCGGGTAGTTAGACCTGTTGGAAGATAACAGGACCTTACCTCATGTAGTACTTAATCCTCATGTGACTGTTTGTTCTACCAACACCCAGTGTATTGCTCCTCCATACCAAGCCGTGTAGTAGTCAAGGAGGGAGTTTAGTCTCTATTTCACAAGCTAGCAGTCCTGGATGACAGGTGACATACCCCAGGTGCCACAGCCAGGAAGTGTTGAATTGTGTCCTGGTGCTCTGTCTTCTCATTTCCTGGCCAGAGCATCTTTAATGAGCCCCTTTGCCTCCCTGGTTATATTTCCTCTCGTTTGTTTAGCCTCACAAAATGCATTGACAACTATGGTTTCTTGTGATTATACTTAACTTTGAAAGAGCCAGGAAGGATTTCCATAGAAGGATCCTGATGCTCAGGGGAGCGCATGGCTAACTGAAATGCCTTGCAACTCTGAAATTCTTTGAGTTTGAGTTATTAATCTGTGTCCTTAAGGGCACCAGTACCAAAAGTTTCAGACATTTGTTAAGTTTTGTGGTCATCGCTTCAAATCTGTGGGCACACAAACAGTTATGAAGTGACTTTCTGAAAGTTAGAGCTTGAGAATGCCCATGATGACTTCTGATCACCAGCCCAGAGGTTTTCTTTATATCATATCAGGCTTGAGGAGGAGGATGCCACGGTCACGAGCTTGCTGGAGACACTTGGCTGTTTTTAAATAGTAGTGCTTGTCCCTCTAGTCTGATTGGACAGGTGTGGTGGGCTGGGCAGAAGGGTTTGAACTTTATGTGATAAGTGTGAGCAGCCACTTGAGGTCCTTAATCTAAGGGGGTAGTATGACTGAACATCTGTTTTAGGAAGAATAGTCTGAGAGTGGTATCCTGGGTGAATTAAAGCAGAACAATATTGTCTGGGAACTTGCTGGGCCCACCACAGGTCTACTGAGTCAGAAACTCTGGTGGTGGGGCTGAGCAGTATCTTTTAACAAGCTGTGTGTGTACAAAGTCGCTTCAGTCATGTCTGACCCTTTGCAACCCCTGGGCTTATAGCCTGCCAAGCTCCTCTGTCCATGGGATCCACCAGGCGAGAATCCTGGAGTGGGTTGCCTTCTGCTCCTCCCAGGCATCGCGACCCAGGGACTGAACTCACATCTCTTAGGTCTCCTGCATTGGCAAGCGGGTTCTTTACCAGTAGTGCCAGGTGGGTTGAATGCACACTAAAGTTTGAGAGCCACTTAAGCAAAGTAGAATCAGGGGGGATTTTTAGAGACTATTTCAGACTTTATGTGACGAAGCTCTCAGCTAATGTGGTGGTGGCGGAAATGGACAGAACCACTGACCTCGAGATGTCTTTCAGAAGTTCTAGTTGAAGTTACACTTGCTGTCTTGGCTATTCCTTGTAGAACATGTGGTAGGACCAATATTCTGGAGGGGAAGGAGGCTTGGTTTCAAGTGGACAGGTTAGTAAAGCGCTAAGAAGGGTTGAGTTCATTGTGTTGGGAGGTGCTGAACACCTGCGCTGGTTTCTCCGTCTAAGCTGGGCTTGCAAATACATCCCCCAGGGGTCAGTGTGGCCAGCTGCCGTGCACAGGTGGTGGTTTGTATGGCACGGGGACCGGTATCTGTTTCCAGCCCATTTCCTGGTAACAAAAGATGAGCTGTACCAAGAGAACTGGTGGGAGTGGAATTAGGAGAACAGGTGAAAGGTACGCTGGGAAACCTACTGGTTGAAGGGAAGGGGTGATGAGAAAGGGAGTGGGGATTTCAGAGCTAAAAATTTCCTTTTGCTCTAGAGTAAAATCCATCTTCTCTGTCCCTGTGGCTTCTGGCTTCTGCCTGATTGCTATCCTCATTTCGTCTCACTGTCTGCCATGCTCACCACACGCCCAGTTTAGAATCTCTCTTTCCCCCTCGACCTAGATATTTCCACATCTGCTTTCATTCCGTAGCACTCGGATGTCCCCTCTTTGAGAGCTTTCTGTGACCATCCTCTCTGATGTTGAGCCTCACCCCACCTGCTTCCCCAGGCAGTTTCTTTTCCCGGTGACTGACTGTAGGCTGAGATCATCTTAGCTACTGGTCTGCTCCGTCTGCTGTCCCTCCTCAGGAGAATGACAGTGCTGCCACAGTCAGGAATCCTGTGGTCTCGCTCGGTGTTGCATTCTAAAACCTGGAAGAGTGCCTGGTACATAGTTAGAACTCTGTAATGTTAGTTGCATGAATTTTAGGTAGAGATTTAATTGGGAGGGAGGGAAGGTGGGGGGAGAAAGTGAGGGAAGAGATATGTCTGTAGACCCTAGGCAGCAAATGACTGCTCCCTTGGCGGATAGTGGAGGTGTCACAGGATGAATCCAAGAGATGCTGAGGAAGTAACAGTGGCAGAATTCTATGGTGGACTCATGGGAGGTGCTAAGCAACTTACTTGTGAAGACTCTTCCTGAGAGTTTTGTTAGTATTAGGTTTCTCAGAGAAACAAGACCAATAGGAGAGCTATATCAAGAGAGATAGAAATCGAGGGAGAGGGAAAGAGATTGATGTATTATGGGAGTTGGCTCGTGTGGTTATCAAGGCCAAGAAGTTCTGGGATCTGCTGTCTGCAAGCTTCAGAACTAGGAAAGCCAGTGGTGCGATTCAGTCCAAGCCTAATGAGCTGGGAAGCAGGAGCACAGGAAAGCAGAAGATAGGCGTCCCAGCTCAAAGAGGGAAGAGGTCGCACATTCACCCTTCCTTTTTTGTTCTGTCTTGGCTCCCAGAAGACGGACTGATGCCCACCTACGTTGGGGAAGCCCGTCTGCTTTACTTGGTTCACCGATTCTAAGGCTAATCTCTTTCAGAAACGCTCTCACAGACACAGAAATAGTATTGGACCAGCTATCTGGACATCCTTTACTCATTCAAATTGGTATAAAATTAACCATCACAATTTCTGAGCTCCACGGCTCATTCCTTTTCCAAGAGCTTGTCTTCTGTCTGCACCACCCTGGAGGGCAGATGCTTTCAGGTCCCAGGCTTGAGGAATTTTGTTTCTACCCAGAGCAGCATTTCTCTTCCCCTCACCTGTCCACTGAACAATGCTGACTGAGTCAACAACACTTTCTGAGATTTACTGTGTTTTAGGTACAAGCAAAGGCCCTCAGGGTGCAGCAGCGATGAAAACAACCTCCTGCATTTATATCCTAGAGAGAAAAGATAGCCAAATATAGGCACAAGACATTTGGGATGATAGTAAGTGGTATGGAGCAAACAAAACAGTGAGATAAGACGTGCTGGGATCAGCAAGGCACTCTGATTCCCTGCTTTTCGACCTGAGATCTGAACAACAGGAGGGCACCAGCCACGAGAAGCCCTGGGGGCAGAGAGTGGGTGGTTCCCTGTAGCAAATTCAGAACCCGCTTCTGGAAGATGAGTAACTGAAGTGGGATTTTCTTTTCTTGCTTGAAAAATGAATATGGAGAGGGCTGGTTTCTCAGAAGTTCAACTCTGGGGGCATTGAAATGAAACATTGTACTGCTTGTTTCCTTACTGAGATACTTTCTTGTTAAGAAATACTTGTTTGTTACACAAAACATTTTGTTACCCAGTGCAAGCTAACTCTGCTTGCTTTGACAGGCCAGTGACTCTGAAAGACAAGGTGTTGAGGCAAGAATGACTTTATTTGGAAAGCCGGCTAACCGAGGAAATGGCAGATTAGTGTCTCAAAGTAACTGTCTTTTTGGAGCCTAGATGCCAGGTTCTTTTTAATTAAATCTGGGAGAGAAAGAGAGAGAAGCATATGAGGAACTAAAGTCAAAGGACAGAATGTAGAGGGAGAGACAGTGAAGAAGTAAAGTAGAAAGAATCTTCAGTTTTGCAAAACTGGAAGGATCAGCCTGTGGAAAGAGTGTGTTAATCCCTTCTACTCACAGGTGGGCAGAGTCAGATTATCTCTCTCTGAGCTGAACAAAGGCCTTTTAGTTTACAGTCAGGCAGAGGGGCAGGGTGCTCTGAGGCAGGCTACTATGTATGATTATAATAACAAAAACAATGAAAAACCAAATCAAAGAAGTAGTTTCCAAAATGGAGTCCGAATTGGCTTCTCTGCAACACTTCAGAGATGGCTCCTGTTTTAAAGGGTGGACTTTCTATCAATCATAACTAGTTTACATGATTTTCTAAAAAGGGTAAAATTATGACTCACACAGATGTAACATGAATAGATGTTAAAAATTTTGCTTAAGTCATTAATCAGGAAGGGAACTGGGCAGATGTTAAAACAGATTCAAAGGCGATATCAAAACAGCATAAATTTATATGGAGTAAAGGAATGTTGATAATCATAATGCTATGATCACTCACCTAGAGCCACACATCCTGGAATTCACGTGAAGTCAAGTGGGCCTTAGAAAGCATCAATACAAACAAAGCTAGTGGAGGGGATGGAATTCCAGTTCAGTTCAGTTCAGTCGCTCAGTCGTGTCCAACTCTTTGCGACCACATGAACTGCAGCACGCCAGGTCTCCCTGTTCATTACCATCTCTCCGAGTTCACTCAGACTCACGTCCATCCAGTCAGTGATGCCATCCAGCCATCTCATCCTCGGTCGTCCCCTTCTCCTCCTGCCCTAATCCCTCCCAGCATCAGAGTCTTTTCCAATGAGTCAACTCTTCGTATGAGATGGCCAAAGTACTGGAGTTTCAGCTTTAGCATCATTCCTTCCAAAGAACACCCAGGGCTGATCTCCTTCAGAATGGACTGGCTGGATCTCCTTGCAGTTCAAGGAACTCTCAAGAGTCTTCTCCAACACCACAGTTCAAAAGCATCAATATTCGACGCTCAGCTTTCTTCACAGTCCAACTCTCACATCCATACATGACCACAGGAAAAACCATAGCCTTGACTAAACGGACCTTCGTTGGCAAAGTAATGTCTCTGCTTTTGAATATACTATCTAGGTTGGACATAACTTTTCTTCCAAGGAACAAACGTCTTCTAATTTCATGGCTACAGTCACCATTTGCAGTGATTTTGGAGCCCCCCCCAAATAAAGTCAGCCACTGTTTCCACTGTTTTTCCATCTATTTCCCATGAAGTGATGGGACCAGATGCCATGATCTTCGTTTTCTGAATGTTGAGTTTTAAGCCAACTTTTTCACTCACCTCTTTCACTTTCATCAAGAGACTTTTTAGCCCCTCTTCACTTTCTGCCATAAAGGTGGTGTCATCTGCATATCTGAGGTTATTGATATTTTTCCTAGCAATCTTGATTCCAGCTTGTGTTTCTTCCAGCCCAGTGTTTCTCATGATGTACTCTGCATATAAGTTAAATAGGCAGGGTGACAATATACAGCTTTGACTTACTCCTTTTCCTATTTGGAACCAGTCTGTTGTTCCATGTCCAGTTCTAACTGTTGCTTCCTGACTTGCATACAGGTTTCATCTCACACAACCTTGATTCCAGTTTGTGCTTCATCTATTCTCACCTGTCTCATGTTTTGTGTGAGAACAGATTCCTCACATGAACCCACTACACTTACCAAGAAAATGCATATACCTCCCCCACTACAGGTGAAGTCCAAAGCCCTCCAGAGAAGCTTTACTAAGTACTAGGTGGCTAGTAATTTGATCCTGGAAGCCATGATTTTCTAAACTCCTCTATAAATTGTCCCTAAGCCTGTCTTCTTCTCTGCTTTCTGTTAATACTTACTCTTCAGTTTACTCCCTCACTCCTAATTTTAAACATCCTATGACCCTTCTTTTAAGCATTTTTAGTCACTTTAGTCATGTCCAACTCTTCACAACCCTGTGGACTGTAGCCTGCCAGGCTCCTCTATCCACAAGAATCTCCAGGCAAAACTGCTGTAGTGAGTTGCCACACTCTCCTCCAGGGGATCTTCCTAACCCAGGGATTGAACCTGAGTCTCCTGGATTGCAGACAAATTCTTTACCACTGAGTGACTGGGGAAGCTCAAGGGCTGCCCTACTAAAGTCTAAAGTTAATCAGTACTCCTTCCCTCCTTTCAAATG
>SJYC01072201.1:0-40451 GCA_006408675.1 Madoqua kirkii
TTTTGACTGTGTGGATCACAATAAACCGTGGAAAATTCTGAAAGAGACAGAAATACCAGACCACCTGACCTGCCTCTTGAGAAAACTATATGCAGGTCAGGAAGCAACAGTTAGAACTGGACATGGAACAACAGACTGGTTCCAAATAGGAAAAGGAGTACATCAAGGCTGTATATTGTCACTCTGCTTATTTAACTTCTATGCAGAGTACATCATGAGAAACACTGGGCTGGAAGAAACACAAGCTGGAGTCAAGACTGCCAGGAGAAATATCAAAAACCTCAGATATGCAGATGACACCACCCTTATGGCAGAAAGTGAAGAGGAACTAAAAAGCCTTTTGATGAAAGTGAAAGAGAAGAGTGACAAAGTTGGCTTAAAGCTCAACATTCAGAAAACGAAGATCATGGCATCTGGTCCCATCACTTCATGGGAAATAGATGGGGAAACAGTGGAAACAGTGTCAGACTTCATTTTGGCGGGCTCCAAAGTCACTGCAGATGGTGATCACAGCCATGAAATTAAAAGACACTTACTCCTTGGAAGGAAAGTTATGACCAACCTAGATAGCATATTGAAAAGCAGAGACATTACTTTGCCAACAAAGGTCTGTCTAGTCAGGGCTATGGTTTTTCCAGTGGTCATGTATGGATGTGAGAGTTGGACTGTGAAGAAAGCTGAGTGCCGAAGAATTGATGCTTTTGAACTGTAGTATTGGAAAAGACTCCTGAGAGTCCTTTGGACTGCAAGGAGATCCAACCAGGCCATTCTGAAGGAGATCAGCCCTGGGTGTTCTTTGGAAGGAATGATGCCAAAGCTGAAACTCCAGTACTGTGGCCACCTCATGAGAAGAGATGACGCACTGGAAAAGACTCTGATGCTGGAAGGGACTGGGGGCAGGAGAAGGGGACGGCAGAGGATGAGATGGCTGGATGGCATCACTGACTCAATGGACGTGAGTCTGAGTGAACTCCGAGAGTTGGTGATGGACAGGGAGGCCTGGTGTGCTGTGATTCATGGGGTCACAGAGTTTGACACGACTGAGCGACTGAAGTGGACTGAACTGAACTGACCATAGCTTACATTTTACTTAGTCAACATTTTATAACTATAAATGTTTGTTTCTTTAACAATCAGTCTATTCTCAATAGAATGGAAACTTCAGGAGAAGTTAATTGGCATGTCACATGTACCAAGGAGCTACACCTGGCTGGGAATAAACAGCATTCATGTATTTGATGAATGAATATTGAATAAAAGAAGGAATGAATTACTTGTTATACATCAGTTTTGACTGACAATCCTCTTAAAAAACAAGAAGGAACATTCTAAGTTGTTCATTATATAAAGCACATATAAACTACACAAAGGCAAAAGCAGACTGAATGGTAGCTATGAACAGTTTGCTAAGTGAAGAACAAGGTAAGTCAACTGACTGAGAATCAGTGCCAGTACCTCTTCCCCTTCTTAAATACCAAAGTATCAATACACATATACCATAAATGTACATTTACAATAGAACTCAAGATTTCTTCCACCAAAGTTAGTAAGTTAGTAAAGCTTACTTATTTTCTCATAGAAATAAACATCATGTTTAGATATTTTCTTACAGAAAAATATCTACCTAAGAATTTAAAGTCTCTTTCATAAAAGACTTTCCTGGTGGCTCAGATGGTAAATTGTCTGTCTACAATGTGGGAGACCCGGGTTCGATCCCCGGGTCGGGAAGATCCCCTGAAGAAGGAAATGGCAGTCCACTCCAGTACTATTGCCTGGAAAATTCCATGGACAGAGGAGCCTGGTAGGCTACAGTCCATGGGGTTGCAGAGAGTCAGACACGACTGAGCAACTTCACTTTCACTTTCATAAAGATTAAGCTGCAGTTATTTAAAAAAAAAATGATTATATGGAATTGCTCTCTACTTCCACACCAATCTGTTCTTTATTCAGCAGCTTATTTGTACTTCAGATTCTCTTCTTTTTTGGCAGCACTGTGAAGCTTGTGGGACCTTAGTTCCCCAGCCAGGGACTGAACCTGGGTACCAGCAGCGAAAGCACTGAGTCCCAACCACTAGACTGTCAGGGAATTCCCTGTACTCATCAGCATATAAGTCACTTCACATAATATATCACGTCCCCTAGGCAGTTTTTGCAGAAGGGGCAGATAAGGGTGGAAGGAGACAAACAATGTTTATCCAACAGAAAGCAAACTCCATGAGGACAGAGACTGTTTTGCTTGCTAATGTATCCAAAAATCCTAGAAGAATTCTTGGCAGAGAGCAAACACTTAACAAATAAGTGTCAAATAGAAGGAAAACAAGAAAGGATGGAGGAAGGAAGGGAGCTGAAGGAAAGTACCTCTTCATTCATCCATACACGTTTAAGCACATATTTGAAGAGTCACTGAACAAAACTGTGCCAATCTCTACATCTCTTCACACAGCAAATACACAGCAGACATAGTAATAAACTTCTCTGAATGTATCACTGAAAAAGGCAAAGGTTTTTCTATTTTCTTATGATGTAACACTACTAAAAAATGATTTTTAACTTGCATATAGTATTGATTTGCATAGCTAGAGCAATGTGATTGTTAATCTGGGGAAGTTGTTCAATAAAATCTACCAATTTATCAGATATATAAAGACAACAAAGATGACAAACCATTTAATCAAAGCCAGAAAGAAATGCAAACAAATATGCTTTCAAAAACCTAATGCTATGAAACCTTACATATACAAAAAACTTGAAGATGATCATTTTGTGAAAAATCAATTTTAAAGAAAAAATTTTGCTACAACTTTCCTTTAAATAAAAGTTTTCAAACACATTTAAAATGGTTGAAGCAAAAGTATTTAATTCAAGCCAATTCGGTAAAGAGTTCTACTATGGAAAGTATGTTAGGCAGAACTTAATGATGATTAGTCTTTTTAAGAGGGTGAAATTTTATCTTTTTAAAAGGCATACTTAAGCTTTCTTACAAGAAAACTAACTGGTTGTTCTAACTGTGTCCAGTATACCAATAACATTACTTATGATTCTCTCTAGGTAAAATTCAGAAAAGTCAGATGGCTGACCAGTGAAGGTTTTTGCCACCTAAAAGTTCATTGTATCCTTCACTCACTCAGTGATTCAATAAATAGTTATTAAGCTCTTGTTTCAAATTCTAGTCTAAGTCCTTGACATACTTTGGTGACCCTAAAGGGCAATCCTTGGTTTCCTGTCCCAATTCAAAATCAAAATAAAAGTTATAATAAGTCAGTATAGTAAGTATGATAAAAGTGATAATGCTGTGTGTGTGTGTTCAGTCGCTGTGTCTGACTGTTTGCAACCCCAAGGACTATAGCACACCAGGCTTCCCTGTCCATCTCCCAGAGTTTGCTCGAATTAACAGAAGGTACCAAAATCAGGATGCAATTGAAATTGGTCAATTGGAGTAGATTTCATTAAGAAGGTAACATTTTAATGGAAGAATCTGAATAAGCCATGCACATGAAAAAGCTGGCTTGAAACTACAGACGGAGAAACAGTGACAAGACTTTCTTTCTTGGGCTCCAAAATCACTGCAGATGGTGACTGTAGCCATGAAATTAAAATATGCTTGCTCCTTGCAAGAAAAGCTATGACCAACCTAGACAGCTAAAAACAACAGACATGACTTTGCTGACAAAGGTCCATCTAATCAAAGCGATGGTTTTTCCAGTGGTCATGTACAGACGTGAGAGTTGGACCACAAAGAAAGCTGGGTGCTGAAGAACTGTGATGCTTTTGAACTGTGGTGTTGGAGAAGACTCTTGAGAGTCCCTTGGACTGCAAAGAGATCCAACCAGTCCATCCTAAAGGAAATCAGTCCTGAATATTCACTGGAAGGACTGGTGCTCAACCTGAAACTCCAATACTTTGGTCACCTGATGTGAAGAACCAACTCACTGGAAAACAGCCTGATGCTGGGAAAGATTGAAGGCAGGAGGAGAAGGGAACAACATGGAATGAGATGGTTGGATGGTATCACTCACTCAATGGACATGTGTTTGAGCAAGCTCCAGGAGTTGGTGATGGACAGGGAAGTCTGGCATACTGCAGGTCATGGGGTCGCAAAGAGTCTGACATGAGTGAGAAACTCATGAATCGAACTGATCTGAACTGATAAGTCAGACAAGAACAGAAAAGGCAAGGAAAAAATCAGTAGAGAAACCCCAAAAAGAAAACTGCCTAACATGGTTGAAGAACAGCAAATTCAGAGTGGTTAGAACAGAATAAGCAAGGAGAAGAACAATTTCAGATAAGGTCAGAGTGGGGGTTCAGGATCTTGGAAGGATTCATCACAAGCCGCTAGAACCGTTTTGGCTTTTTTTTTAAAGTTACTTATTTTTTAATTGAAGGATAACTGCTTTATAGAATTGTGTTGGTTTCTACCAAACATCAAAATAAATCAGCCATAGGTATACATATGTTCCTCACTCTTGAACCTCCCTAGTTTTGGCGTTCTTTGTAAAATAAATGAAGAGAAACAGAGTTTTAGAGAGAGGAATAGCTGTGGATTTGACTTATATTTTCAAAAGTTTTCCCTGTGTTCTACTTTCAGACTGACAGTGTAAGTGGCTCCATGACCTCATTCCCCAGCAAAACTGCTGAAAATTATTTAAAATGAATCATTTGAAGTATCTGGAAATACTAAGAGCACAAGAGAAATGAAGAAACACTCATTCAAGAAAATCAAGAAGAAAAACAATACTATGTGGTATTGGAACCAAAACCTGCCCCCTCTCTTTTTCCCTTCTCAGCTAGGTGAGATGGGAACTCTACTCCAGGTTGGCACTGCCAAGAACACAGGGTGCTCCTAACAGTTACCACTCAGAAAGCATCTGCCTAGGAGGGACAGGACATTAGCACTTCTCATCCTCCCAAAGCTACCTGATGCTGTAGCTAAGTTCCAGGTAAGTGCAACCAATAGGTGAAGGTGCCCCTTCTCCACCCAACTGCCATTCACAGTAAAGAATACCTTTGCTGCTGCTGCATGTTGAAAACACTAGGACCCAGACTGCCCTGCAATCAGCTACTTTATAAAGCTGGGATCCTGCACCAGGAAAGCTAAGACAAGACTTGAGGCTACTGTACACTCTTTCAATGAGTGCTCAGTTACTAAACTGGGAGTGTCACACAGAGAAAAAAAGCACACTGCTGCCTCTCCTTCTCAGTATCAGAGCTCAGCAAGAGATTCTGACAGGGAGGTAAAGCAGGTCTTAAAACTGGTAACTTTGGATCTCTTTCCCCCAAACCAACTTCATCTGTAATGGAGTCTTAAGTCCAAACCTAAGCACAATCTCAAAACCAGGAAGCTTGTGGTGAAAGACAAATAAGAGTAGTTAGACACCAGCTGAATGAAATGTAAACCAGCTAGTCTGCAAGAAAGAATAAGGAGAATCAAGTTCTTCTTAACAGCTGGGATGATCCCACCCGTGGTCACAAAACAAACTTCAAGCTGTGACCTAAAAATCTATGCCTTCGAGTGAGCTCATTGAAAAAAAATATCAGGCTGAGAAGCAATTTACATCCTAGGGCATGTTGAAATCAATGGAGCAGTCACTTGGAAAGTTGTAGAATTTAACATCTGGAAGTGGTCAAGGAAAGCGTGGAAGAGGGCCCTGTCCAAAACACAGTCATCCCAGGATACATGTGGACATATCCAAGTCTGCACCCCACAGGAACACAAACAGATGCTTAACATAGTCACAGAGTTCACTGAATTAATTCACCCAGGCATTAAACAAATAAGCAAATAATAATAACAAGCCCTGGGAAAAGGAGGACACTAGTACCTAGAGTCACTACAATACTATAGAAAATGTCCAGTTTCCAACCAGAATTTACAACTATGCAAAGAAACAGGAAAGTATAACCCGTACACCAGGGGTAAAAAAAAAAAAAGCAGACAACTTCCTGTGAGAGCCACAAGACATTGGATTTAATAGCCAAAAACTTCAAAGGAGCCATTTCTAATATGTTAAAAAACTAAAGGAAATCATAATTAAAGAAGTAAAGGAATGGATGTGGTCTGGGCAGTATGAAAGGCAAAAAGTATGACATCAGAAGATGAGGCCCCCAGGTCAGAAGGTGTCTGATATGATACTGGTGAAGAACAGATAAACAGCCCCAGAAAGAATGAAGAGGCTGAGTCAAAGCAGAAATGACACTCAGTAGCGGATGCATGTGGTGGTGAAAGCAAAGTCCGATGCTATAAAGAACAATACTGCATAGGAATCTGAAATGTTTAGGTCAAGGTAAATTGGATACAGTTAAGTAGGAGATGGCAAGAGTGAACATCGACATTTTAGGAATCAATGAACTAAAATAGACGGGAATGGGAGAATTTAATTCACATGAGCATTATATCTACAACTGTGGGCAAGAATCCCTTAGAAGAAATGGAGTAGCCCACATAGTCAACAAGAGAGTCTGAAATGTAGTACTTGGGTGTAATCTCAAAAACAACAGAATGATCTTGGTTCGTTTTCAAGGCAAAGCATTCAACATCACAGTAATCCAAGTCTAAGCCTCAACCACTAATGTCGAAGAAGCTAAAGTTGAATGGGTCTGTGAAGACCTACAAGACCTTCTAAAACAAATACCAAAAAAAGATGTCCTTTTCATCACAGAGGATTGGAATGCAAAAGCAGGAAGAGATACCTCGTTTGGCCCTAAATTACAAAATGAAGCAGAGCAAAGGCTAGAGAATTTTGTCAAGAGAATGCACTGATCACAGCAAACACCCTCTTTCAACAACATAACAGACTACTTTACACATGGACATCACCAGATGGTCAATACCAAAATCATATTGACTACATTCTTTCCAGCTAAAGACAGACAAGCTCCACACAGTCAGCAAAAACAAGACCTGGAGCTGACTATGGCTCAGATCATGAGCTCATTACTGCAAATTCAGACTTAATTTGAAGAAAGTAAGGAAAACCACTAGACCATTCAGGTACAACCTAAATCAAACCCCTTATGATTATCATACAGTGGAAGTGACAAACAGATTCAAGAGATAAGATCTGGCAGACAGAGTGACTAAAGAATTATGGACGGAGGCTCATGACACTGTTCAGGAGGCTGTGATCAAAAGCATCCCCAAGAAAAAGAAATGCAAAAAGGTAAAGTGGTTGTCTGTGGAAGCCTTACAAATAGCTGAGGAAATAAGAGAAGCAAAAAGTAAGGGAGAAAGGCAAAGATATACGCAACTGAACTCAGAATTCCAGAGAATAGCAAGGAGAGAAAAGAAAGCCTAACAGTGAACAGTACAATGAAGAGGAAAACAATAAGGAAAAGACTAGAGATCCCTTCAAGAAAACTGGAGATACCAAGCAAACATTTCATGCAATAAAGGACAGAAACAGCAAGGACCTAAAAGAAGCAAAAAAGATTAAGAAGAGGTGGCACCGATTACACAGAAGAACTATACAAAAAAGGTCCTAATGACCTGGATAAACACGAAGGTGAGGTCACTCACCTAGAGTCAGACATCCTGGAGTGTGAATGATTCCTGGAGTGGGCTTTAGGAATCATTACCATGAACAAAGACAGCAGAAGTGATAGAATTCCACCTAAGACATTTCAAATCCTAAAAGATGATGCTTTTAAAGTGCTGCAATCAGTATGTCAGGAAATTTGAAAAACTCAGCAGTGGCTACAGGACTGGAAAAGGTCAGTTTTCATTCCAGTCCCAAAGAAGGGCAATGCCAAACACTGTTCACATTACCATACAATTGTGCTCATTTCACATGCTAGCAAGGTAATGCTCAAAATCCTTCAAGCTAGGCTTTGACACTATTGGAATCAAGAACATCTAGATGTACAAGCTAGATTTAGAAAAGGCAGAGGAACAAGAAATCAAATTGCTAACACTGACCGGATGTGCTGCTACATCACTTCAGTGGTGTCCGACTCTGTGCGACCCCATAGACGGCAGCCCACCAGGCTCCCCTGTCCCTGGGATTCTCCAGGCAAGAACACTGGAGTGGGCTGCCATTTCCTTCTCCATGACTGGATGTGAGGGAATTCCAAAAAAAAAAAAAGAATCTACTTCTGTTTCACTGACTACACTAAAGCCTTTAACTATATGGATCACAACAAACTGGAAAATTCTTCAAGAGATGGGAATATCAGATCACATTACCTGTCTCCTGAGAAATCTGTTTGCAGGCCAAGAATCAACAGCTAAAACTGGGCATAGAACCAGTCCATTGACTGTTTCAAAATCAGGAAATGAGTACACCAAGGCTGTACATTGTCACTCTGCTTATTTAACTTAAGACACCCCAGTGGCTCAGACAGTAAAGAATCTGCCTGTGATGCAGGAGACCCAGGTTCAATCCCTGGGTCAGAAAGATCCCCTGGAGAAGGGAATGGCTATCCACTCCAGTATTCTTGCCTGGAAATCCCATGGACAGAAGAGCCTGGCAGGCTACAGTCCATGGGGTCACAAAGAGTCAGACACAACTGAGCCACTAACACTTCACTTAACTTATATGCAGAGTACCTCATGAGAAATGCTGGGTTAGATGAATCACTAACTGGAATTAAGACTGCTGGGAGAAATACCAATAATCCCTGATATGCACATGATACTACTCTAGTGGCAGAAAGTAAAGGGGAACTAAAGAGTCTCTTGATAAGGGTGAAAGAGGGGAGTAAAAAGGTTAGTTTAAAATTCAAACTTCAAAAAACTAAGATCAAGGCATCTGGTCCCATCACTTCATGGCAAAAGGATGGGGGAAAAGTGGAAATAGTGACACATTTAATTTTCTTGGGCTCCAAAATCACTGTGGATGGTGACTGCAGTCATGAAATTAAAAGCCACTTGCTCCTTGGAAGGAAAGCTATGACAAACCTAGACAACACCATTAAAAAGCAGAAACATCACTTTGCCAACAAAGGTCCATCTAGTCAAAGCTATACTTTTCCCAGAAGTCATGTACAGATATGAGAGTTGGACCATCAAGAAGGCTGAGTGCCAAAGAATTTATGCTTTCAAATTATGGTGCTAGAGAAGACTTTTGAAAGTCCCTTGGACTGCAAGGTGATCAAATCAGTCAATTCTAAAGGAAATCAACCTTGAGTATTCACTGGAAGGACTGATGCTGGAGCTGAAGCTCCAATACTTTGGAGACCTGATGGGAAAAGCTGACTCATTGGGAAAGACCCTGATGTTGGGAAAGACTGAGGGCAGGAAGAGAATGGGGCAACAGAGGAGAAGATGGTTGGATGGCATCACTGACTCAATGAACATAAGCTTGAGCAAACTCCAGGAGATAGTGAAGGACAGGGAAGCCTGGCGTGCTACAGTCCATGGGGTCACAGAGAGTACGACACGAGTTAGTGACTGAATAACAACAAAATGAATGTATGAAGACAATGTCACAAATATCAAATTTCAATACAGAGAATGATGCTATTTTTAATAGAAATTCTGGAGTTGGAAGTACAATGATTGATACAAAGTCACTAGCGGGGCTCAAAGTCTGTACATGTAGACTAGCAGAAGAATGAATTGATTAAAGAAAAGATAAATAGAGATTATGCAATTTAGAAAACAGAGTGGGAAAAAAGCTGAAGATAATGAACAGAACTTCAGAGAAATGTAAAACACCATTAAGTGCATCAACATACACATCATGGGAATACTAAAGAAAAAGAAAAAAATACTCGAAAAAACAATGGATGTACAAAAATGAAAAACTACAGCGACACTGAAACAAAGACAAATCCCACAAACACAGTACTGAACAAGAAAGAAGCAGAATGTAGCTGTGCTCATACAAAGTTGAACAGGTAAAATAAAACTTAGTTTTTGGCTGCACCAATTACATTCCCACCAACAGAGTAGAAGGATTCACTTTTCTCTAAACCCTCTCCAGCATGTGTTGTTTGTAGACTTTATAATGATGGCTATTCTGACCAGTGTGATGTGGTACCTCAGTAAAGAATCTGCTGGCAATGTAGGAGATCTGGGTTCAATTCCTGGGTCAGGAAGGTCCCCTGGAGAAGGAAATGGCAACCCACTCCAGGATTCTTGCCTAGAGAATTTCACAGACAGAGAAGATGGCAAGCTATAGTCCATGGGGGCACAAAGAGTCAGATACAACTGAGTGACTAACACTTCCATTTTTCTCTAATAATCGTGGGTGTTAAGCATCTTTTCATGAGTCTATTGGCCACTGTGTCTTCTTCGGAGAAATATGTATTTAGGTCTTCTGCCCATTTTTCAATTGGGTTGCTTGGAGGTTTTTTATTGTTGTTATTTTTTCCTTATTCTTATTGAAATGGGTAAGCTGTTTTCATATTGTGGAAATTAAGCCCTCGTCAGCTGCATCATTTGCAAGTATTTTCTTCCAGTCTGTAGGCTGTCTTTTCGTTTTATGCTTTCTTTTGCTGTACAGAGCTTGTAAGTTTGATTAGAGCCCATTTGTTTGTTTTTGCTTTTGTTTCTATTGCCTGGGGAGACTGACCTAGGAAAACATTGGTACGATTTATGTCAGAAAATGTTTTGCCTGTGTTTTCTTCTAGGAGTTTTATGGTGTCATGCCTTTTATTTAGGTCTTTAAGCCATTCTGAGTGTATTTTTGTATATGTGCTAAGAGTGTGCTCTAATTTCACTGATTTACATGTGGCTATCCAACTTTTCCAACACAACTTGTTGAAGAAAGTCTCTTTTTTCCATTGTAAGTCTTGCCTCCTCTATCAAAGATTAACTGACTTCAGTGTGATCACTATTGAAATAGGTGTATGGATTTATTTCTGGGCTTTCTATTCTGTTCTATTGATTCATATGTCTGTTTTTGTACCAATACTATGCTGTTTTTTTTTTTTTAATCACTGTAGCTTTGTAGTATTTTTTAAAGTCTGGGAGGGTCATGCCCCCTGCTTTGGGATTCTAGGTCTTTTATAGTTCCGTATAAACTTTAGGATTATTTGTTCCAATTCTGTGGAAAACATCATGGGTATTTTGTAGGGATCACCTGTAGATTGCTTGCGTAGTACTGCCATTTTAACAATATTTCTTCCAATCCAAGAACATGGGATATCTTTCCATTTCTTTGACTCATCTTCAACAAAATATTCTATTTTTGACCTGGGAAATGGTTACAAAGATGTTTGCTATACACTTAAACTGTACATGTTCTACATGTACACATTTTATATGTTTCTGAATATGTAGTTCTTACATTCTTCAAAGTCTTAAAAGAAAAAGATAATATAGTTGCAATTTTCCTAGAATGGTTAAAAATAACCCCTTGTCCCACAAAGTACAACATACCCAAGTGAGACCAACAAATCCACACCCAGACATAAGACAGTAAAACTGCAGAACACTAAAGGAAACAAGAGTCTCCAAAGCAAACACTGAAAAAGAACTCTTCACCCAGTAAAATAATCAGACTTTACGGCAGATTCTCAGCAACGGAAAATCACTGTCAACCTACAATTCTGCTACTTGAAAACAATAACCCTTAAGAATGAAAGTAAATGATAAAACAACATTTGAGATAATGCAGCTTTTCACATAGACTGGTTATTAGAAGACATTAGTTAAATATCATACTAGTATTGAGTTTATTTTGTTAAAAAGCTCTTCTACCAGGAAATACCTTCTAAAGTATTTACAGATCTCATGATGAGATATTCTAGCAGGAAAGGAGACACAAAACGAGGAAGAGATGAACAGCAAAAGTCCGTAACTATGGAAACTGAGGGGTAGTAATAACTGGATTCCATTAAGCTGTTTGGTCTATTTTCAAGTATACTTAAATTTACCATGATAACAAACTAAAAATAAGTGATTTAAAAAACAAGGTGAATGGGACTTCCCTGGTGGCCCAGTGGTAAAGAATCCACCTTAGAGTGGTCGGGGAACTAAGATCCCACATGCTACAGAGCAACTAAGCACACAGGCCACAACTACTGAGCTTGAGAGCTCAAGTCCGCGTGCCACACTACTGAGGCTGCATGCTGCAATGGGCCACATCCAAAGATCCTGCATGGCACAGCTAACCAGCTAACAACTAACTCAACACAGCCAAACAAATATGTGCATAAATAAAAATGTTAAGAAGTCTAGGCTTCCTGGTAGCACAGTGGATAAGAATTCACCTGCCAATGCAGGGACATGGGTTCAATCCCTGGTCAAGGAAGATTCCACATGCTGTGGAGCAATGGAGCCCCCTCGGCAAACTATTGAAGCCTTCTAAGGCCCATGGGCCACAAGTGATGAGCCCTTGGTGCTGCAACTACTGAATCCTGCGTGCCCTGGAGTCAGCAAGTAACAAACAACTACTGAGGCCATGTATTTCAACTACTGAAGCCCGTGCACCTAGAGCCTGTGTTCTAAAACAAGAGAAGCCAACACAACAAGAAGCCTGTGCAATGCAATTAGAGAGAAGCCCCAGTTCTCCCCAATTAGCAGCCCACTCCAGCACTCTTGCCTGGCAAATCCCATGGATGGAGGAGCCTGGCTACGCTACAGTCCATGGGATCGCTAAGAGTTGGACACGACTGAGTGACTTCCCTTTCACTTTTCACTTTCATGCATTGGAGAAGGAAGTGGCAACCCACTCCAGGGTTCTTGCCTGGAGAATCCCAAGGACGGGTGAGCCTAATGGCCTGCCATCTATGGGGTCACACAGAGTCAGACACGACTGAGGCGACTTAGCAGCAGTAGCAGTAGAAGAGAAAGCCTGCATGCAGCAAAAAAGACTCAGTGCAGCCAAAAATAAAATATAAAGTGGTGTGTGTCAAAAAAAATTAACCAAAAAAAGGCTAAATTAAAAATTAAAACAAGTAATAAAAATAGAGATAGTTTATCAGTAAGCCACCTCCATTACAGGCATTTCTGAAGATATTCTTCAGGATAAAGGAAAGTCAGAGATTTAAAAGTCAGAACAGTCAGAGACTTAAAAAGATGGTGAGGAAAGAATATAGTAAAAATATATGTAAACTGAATCATATTTCTATAGAATATTCTACTTCTACATAAATAATATAACTTGGATTTGACAAGGATAAAATAAAACATTAAATAATAATAAAATGTCAGTTGGGAGAGGACTGATATAAACTGTTATAAGATCCAACTTTAAGAACAATACAAATAGTAAAATCTCAAGGATAACCACATACACACTAAGACCCACTAATTCCCTTTCCTGTACCTTTGTTAGAGAAATCACTGCACATTTTAATAAGGTACCATGTACACCACCCTTATGGCAGAAAGTGAAGAGGAACTAAAAAGCCTCTTGATAAAAGTGGAAGAGGAGAGTGAAAAAGCTGGCTTAAAGCTCAACATTCAGAAAACGAAGATCATGGCATCTGGTCCCATCACTTCATGGGAAATAGATGGGGAAACAGTGTCAGACTTTATTTTTGGGGTTCCAAAATCACTGCAGATGGTGTCTGCAGCCATGAAATTAAAAGACGCTTACTCCTTGGAAGGAAAGTTATGACCAACCTAGATAGCATATTGAAAAGCATAGACATTACTTTGCCAACAAAGGTCTATCTAGTCAAGGCTATGGTTTCTCCAGTGGTCATGTATGGATGTGAGAGTTGGACTGTGAAGAAGGCTGAGTGCCGAAGAATTGATGCATTTGAACTGTGGTGGTGGAGAAGACTCCTGAGAGTCCCTTGGATTGCAAGGAGATCCAACCAGTCCATCCTAAAGGAGATCAATCCTGGGTGTTCTTTGGAAGGAATGATGCTAAAGCTGAAACTCCAGTACTTTGGCCACCTCATGCGAAGAGTTGATGCACTAGAAAAGACTCTTATGCTGGGAGGGATTGGAGACAGGAGGAGAAGGGGACAACAGAGGATGAGAAGGCTGGATGGCATCACCGACTCGACGGACATGAGTTTGAGTGAACTCCCGGAGTTGGTGATGGACAAGGAGGCCTGGCGTGCTGCGACCCATGTGGTTGCAAAGAGTCGGACACCAGCGAGCGACTGAACTGAACTGATGTACAAATAGTTCCAGTACCATTTCTAATAGAGAAAAAAACTGGAAATCTAAACATCCATCAAGGAACTCACTGGCGGTCCAGTAGTTAAGATTCTGCAATTCCACTTTAGGGGATATGGGTTTGATACCTGTTCAGGGAACTGAAGATCCTCATGTTGCAGCATAGCCAAAAAAAAAGTCCATGAATAGGAAATGGCAACATATCAATAAAATGAAACACTATACAGCAATTTAAAAGCCTAAGATAGAACCCTACATTACAAACAGATTGAATGAAAAAAGCTAACTGCAAGTACTATAACAGTTTTTACATTAAAGAAGAAACCATATGCTTTCTTTATATACCACATACAGATGGTCTTCAACTTATAATAATTCAACTTAAAACTTTATCATGATGCAAAAGCAAAATGCATTCAACAGAAGCCAAAATGTACTTTGAATTTTGAATTCTGATCTTTTCCCAGGCTAGCAGTATGTAGTACGATGCTCTCTCTCAGGGCAGCAGCAATGAGCCAGTGAGCCACGGCTACCAGTCAGCCATACCTTCCCAAGAGTAAACAACATATACACTTAAATTATCCTGTACTCAGATAATCATTTTGTTTCATTACAGTTATTCAATAAATTACCTGAGACAGTCAACACTTTACTATGAAAAAAGGCTTGTGTTGGGTGACTCTGCCCAACTGTACGCTAATATAAGTGTTCTGAGCACAAGGAAGGGTAGGCTAGCCTATGCTATAATGTTTGGCAGGCTAGGCGTACTAAATGTACTTTTGACTGACTAGATGTTCAATTTACTGGAAAGTAAGTCCATAATAAGATGAGAAAAAAATCTATTAATAACATATACAAAATCATAGAAAAATTAAACAAAGCTAGTAACAGTGGTTACATCTATGAAAGGATGAAGAAAAGGGAACGGATGAGAAACTTGAGCCTTGTCTATAATTTTTGTAAAGATGGCTAATGTATTTCCCTATAATAGCAAAATTAACTTTTAAAGATAATTTTAAAGACATTAAACTTTGAATTCTTTGAGTGTAAAGATTGTATCCATTGTGTTCAAGTGCTGTACCATGGGCAGATGTATCACAAGTAACAGATTCCCACAACTGGAAGAAATGGAGGGAGATACAGAGGCTGACTCAAAATACTCCAAAGTAGCAGACGTTATCACTTAGCACGGCAATTATGAGTAGTTTCTTGTCTTCCTTTTATTTTCTTTCGCTTCCTAATTTTTAGAAAATAAACATTTATAATGGGAAAAATTATTTTAAATTAGTTAAAAACTCGGTACAATTGACAAAGTGACAATAAAGTGATGAGATGAAAACTTTTAACTGTATGATTAGATTAGCAGCATTAATGTTTTCCGTTAGTTTGATGCTTTCTCAGAAGGCCAAGAATATAAAAAAATTAAAGGCTAAGCCTGATGAAAGTCTTATTAATAAGATAAAATTAAACCTATAGTCTTATTATACAGAAGTATGGACTTCCCTGGTGGCTCAGACGGTAAAGCATCTGTCTACAATGTGGGAGACCTGGGTTCGATCCCTGGGTCGGGAAGGTCTGTTGGAGAAGGAAACAGCAATCCACTCCAGTACTATTGCCTAGAAAATCCCATGGACAGATGAGCCTGATAAGTTACAGTCCATGGGGTCGAAAAGAGTCGGACACGATTGAGTGACTTCACTTTCACTTATATATAAGTATGCAACCATTACTTTCCAATTACTGTAAAAAATCACAATATATCTATTAATAGGAAAGTTTAAGAATCAAGATGGTAATATTAATAATTTACGCACATAACAAAATGTCAAAGATAATTGTAAACTTCTGTTACTACACTTACAACCTGTGGAAGAGTCTAACTTTTGATAATGGCTAGAATTTCAGCACTTATTATTCATCAATTTTGGGGAACAAGGCAAATGATAGTAAATTATTACAAACATCTACAATGCTTCTAGAAGCCTGAATGCACAAAATAAGGATTTTTCTTTAATTCTTCAAAGCAACAGGAATGTATAAGAATACATTAAGCAAGCAGAAATCTATATCAAACTGAGAATCAGAAGAACTAGCTTGACGTTTTGAGTAACAATCTAGACTACAACCTACTAGGTAAAACATTCAAAAGTCAGTCAGTGGATAACTGAACAAACTGCCAAGGAGAGTATACCAGGATGCCAGTGACACTGAAGAACAGAATACAATGTCAAGCAGCCCATATACCTGCACAACCTACTGCCTTAGTGAGCAAGTTCATATGAAGATGAAGTTGCTTGATGGTCAGGAAATCAGAATAAAGCTGCTCAGATATAAATCAGTTATCAGTGGGCTCTAATAGCCCATTACTTTCATCCTCATTTATTCATTCATATGTATACTGTAAATGTATTATAAAGTAAATGACAAAAGGTATTTAAAATACAAACAATACTTTGAAATAAAATATTACAAATACAAACACACTAAAAAAATCAGTAAGTGGAAATCACCACATTAACCAAATAGTCATGATCAACTTGAAAGATGCAGAAAAGTGACAAAATTTAACATCTATTTATGATAAAAACTCAGCAAATAGAAATAAAAGGAAACTTCCTCAATGTAACAGAGTATCTGTAAAAAGCTTACAGCTAACATCATACCTAATTGGTGAAATCCTGAAAACTTCCTGAAATCAAAGTCAAGACAGTCTGCTCTCAACCGACTTATTCAAAGCTTTTGCTAGACAGATGGGTAGGAGGGGATATAAGTCTACATACAGCTGACTCATTTCATTAAACAGCAGAAACTAACACAACACTGTAAAGCAATTATACCCCAATTTAAAAAAGAACAACTTTTTTTTACTAGATGTCCCAGCCAGTACAGCAAGACAATAAGCAAATAAAGAGACTTTATTTGCAAATGGTATAACTTCATACACAGAAGATCCAAAGGAATAGAAAAACTACTTGAACTAAGTGAATTTAGCATGACCACTGGATACAAAAGGTATACACCAACATCTACTGCATTTCTAAAAACTAGTAACATACGATATAGACAGAAAGTAAAACCACAACACCACTTATAATTAAATAAAACACCAACTACTTAGGAATAAATTTACTGAGATGTGAAACACATCTATACTAAATCACAAAATACTGCAGAAAGGAATGGAGAGATTTACAATGCTTATAAATTGGAAGACATGATATTTTTAAGATATCAACTATCCTCAAATTAAAGTATTTATTCAAAGCAATCCAAATCCAAATGCATTTTCATGAAGTGAAAAGGCAAGCAAATATTGCAAGGTGAAGCTCAAAACATCTAACAGAATTTATATCCAAAATATATAAAGAACATCTACAAATCAATAATAAAAGACAATACAATTTACAAAAATGGTCAATAAGCAATTAATGTGTTCAACACCACTGGTCATCAGGGAAAAGCAAATTAAAACTACACTGAGACATTACTACACAATCACCAGAATTGCTATAATCAATTTCAAGTGTTAGTGAGGACATGAAGCAACTAGAACTGCCATACTTTGATTAGAGTGTAAAACAGGACAACTATTTTTGGAAACTAGCAGTTTTTAATAAAGGTAAACACACACCTACTCTATAACCCAGAAATTCCTCAGCTAGGTATAAACTCAAGTAACATGATGAGTGTGTATGACTAACAGAAGATTTGTAAAAGAATGTTCATTGCAGCATTATTCATAATAGCTTCCCTTCCTTCCCCCACAAAAAACGGGACTGATTTAAACGTCTATTAACAGAGGAGTGGATGAACTGTGCTATATTCATACAATGGAATACTACTTCACAACAGAAAAGATATTACTATTACAAATAACTACTTCAATAAATTTCAAAAAATATTACTATGTCTAGAGCAAGGAGCCAAGCACAAAGGAGCACAAGGTTTCATTAAATAAGCTAACCAAAAGTCAGATGCCTTTTCATCATGGGGGGCTGGAATGCAAAAGTAAGACATCAAGAGACACTGGGAATAACACACAAGGTTGGTACTTTAGTACAAAATATAGCAGGGCAAAGGCTAACAGAGCTTAGAGAATGCACTGGTCATAGAAAACACCCTCTTTCAATAACACAACAGACAACTTCTACATGGCCATCACCGATGATTAATAGTGAAAACAGACTGATTCTATTCTTTGCAGCCAAAGGAGCAGCTCTATAAAGTCAGCAAAAACAAGACCTGGAGCTGACTGTGGCTCAAACTGTGAGCTCCTTATTGCAAAATTCAGGCTTAAAATGAAGGAAGTAAGGAAAACCACTAGACCATTCAGGTATGACCTAAATCAAATTCTTCATGATTAGACAGTGGAGGTAACCAACAGATTCAAGGGATCAGATCTGGCAGATAAGAGTAGTGGAAGAACCACGATGGAAATTCATAACACTGTACAGGAGGTGGTGACCAAAACCATTCCCAAGAAAAACAAATGCAAGAAGGCAAAGTAGTTGTCTGAAGAGGCCTTAAAGTAGCTGAGCAAAGAAGAGAAGTGAAAGCAAAGGAGAAAGTAAAAGATATACCCTATTGAATGCTTCCCTGGTGGCTCAGAGGTGAAAGCATCTGCCTGCAATGCAGGAGACCTGGGTTCGATCCGTGGGTCTGGAAGATTCCCTGGAGAAGGAAATGGCAACCTACTCCAGTATTCTTGCCTGGAGAATCCCATGGAACAGGAGCCTGATGGACTATAGTCCACGGGGTCACAAAGAGTCAGACACGACTGAGTGACTTCACTTTCACTATTGAATGCAGAGTTCCAGAGAATAGCAAGAAGAAATAAGAAAGCCTTCTTAAGTAAACACTGCAAAGAAATAGAGAAAAACAATACAGTGGGAAAGACTAAAGATCTCTTCAAAAAAATCGGAGGTGTCAAGGGAACATTTCATGAAAAGATGGACACAATAAAGGACTGAAATGGCAAGAACCTAACAGAAGCAGAAGAGATTAAGAAGAGGTGGCTAGAATACACAGAAAAACTGTACAAAAAAAAGGTCTTAATGACTTGGATAACTGTGATGGTGTGATCACTCTACTGAAGCCAGACATCCTGGAGTGTGAAGTCAAGTGCACCTTAGGACTCATTACCATGAACAAAGCTAGTAGAGGTGACAGAATTTCAGCTGAGCTATTCCAAATCCTAAAAAGATAATGCTGTTAAAGTGCTGCATTCAAAACGCCAGCAAATTTGGAAAACTCAGCAGTGGCACAAGAACTGGAAAATGTCAGTTTTCATTCCAATCCCAAAGGCAACACCAAAGAATGTTCAAACTACTGGACAACTGAGCTCATTTTACATGTTAGCAATGTAATGTTCAAAATCCTTAGAGGCTTCAACAGTATGTGAACCAAGAACTTCTGGATGTACAAGCTGGTTTAGAAAAGTCAAGAGGAATGAGAGATGAAACAGCCAACATCCGTTGGATCATAGAGAAAGCAAGGGAATTTTAAAAAAATCTACTTCTGCTTCATTGATTATGCTAAAGCCTTTGACTGTGTGGATTATAACTGTGGAAAATTCTTAAAAGAGATAGGAATACCACTTTACCTGTCTCCTGAGAAACCTGTATGCAAGTTAAAAAGCAACAGCTAGAACCGGACATGGAATAACAGACTGGTTCCAAACTGGAAAAGGGCATGAGGTTGTACATTGTCATGCTGCTTATTAAATTTATATGCAGAGTACATCATGCAAAATGCCGGGCTGGATGAATCACAAGTTGGAATTAAGACTGCCAGGAGAAATATCAACAATCTCAGATAGGCAGATGACACCACTCTAATGGCAGAAAGCAAAGAGGAAAGAGACTCTTGTTGAGGGTAAAAGAGGAGAGTGAAAAAGCTGGCTTAAAACTCAACATTCAAAAAACTAAGATCAGCTCTCTCCCTCCTCCAGCGCTGCCGCCTCCTTCTTCTGCCGCTCCTGGTGCTGCTTGTGTGCTCCTTCCGTGCGGACCTGGTACCTCTTTTGTGAAGCGGCAGCTGAGGAGACTCCGGCGCTCGCCATGGCGGACGAAAAGCCCAAGGAAGGAGTCAAGATTCTGTGGTGCAGTTTTAGATTAAGAGGCATACACCACTTAGTAAACTAATGAAAGCCTATTGTGAACGACAGGGTTTGTCAATGAGGCAGATCAGATTCCGATTTGACCGGCAGCCAATCAATGAAACAGACACACCTGCACAGTTGGAGATGGAAGATGAAGATACAATTGATGTACTGATACATTGATTCCAGCAGCAGACAGGAGGTGTCTACTAAAAAGGAAACCTGCTACTTTACTCCAGAATTCTGTTCCTCCAGACCAAGAAGACATTCTCAATTAGAAAACCGCAATTTGGTTCCACCGCATCCTGACTACTACAGTATAGTTTCTCTATTCTTTCATTTTCCCCTTCCCCATTCCTTTATTGTACATAAAGTAACTGGTGTATGTGCACAAGCATATTGCATTTTTTTTAACTAAATGGCCAATGGTATGTTTTGATTGACATCAAAATGGAGATGGGATGGGGAAAAATACTGATTCTGTGAAAATACCCCCTTTTCTCCATTAGTGGCATGCTCATCAGCTCTTATCTTTATATTCCAGTAAGTTATTTTGCTCTCACTGTTTAACAAAAAAAAAGAACAACATAAAAATTCTTGGATACCTTGTTCGATTGGAGAATTTTAATGTTTTTCATTTATCATTGTAAAAGCAAGGACAATTTTATAACTTTTTTGTACGTACGTAGCTGTTACATGTAGGGCAATCTGTCTTTAAGTAGGGATAAATTACTCTAAAAGAAATGAATCCTAGATAGTTTTCCCTTCAAGTCAAGCATCTTGTTGTTTAAATAAACTTCTTGTTTAAAATGAAAAAAAAAAAACAAAAACAAACTAAGATTATGGCATCATGTCCCATCACTTCATGGGAAATAGACGGGAAAACAACGGAAACAGTGACAAACTTTCATTCCCAAATCACTGCAGACATTGACTGCAACCATGAAATTAAAAGACGCTTGCTCTTTGGAAGAAAGTGATGACGAACCTAGACAGTGTATTAAGAAGCAGAGACAACACTTTGCCAAAAAAGGTCCACACAGTCAAAGCTATGGTTTTTCCCATAGTCATGTACAGATGTGAGAGCTGGACTATAAAGAAGGCTGAGAACTGGAGAAGTGGCACTTTCAAACTGTGGTGCTAGAAGAGACTCTTGAGACTCCCTTGGACTGCAAGATCAAAGCAATCAATCCTAAAGGAAATCAACCCTGAATATTCATTAGAAGGACTGAGGCTGAAGCTCTGGTACTTTGGCCACCTGATGCAAAGAGCTGACTCATTAGAAAAGACCCTAATGCTCTGAAAGATTGGGGGCAGGAGAAGGGAGCAACAGAGGATGACATGGCTGGATGGCATTACCAATTCAATGGACATAAGTTTGAGCAAATTCTAGGAGATAGTGAAAGACAGGGGTGCCTAGCATCCTGCAGTCCACAGGGTCACAAAGATTCAGACAGGACTTACTGGCTAAACAACAAAAGTCAGAATGCTTACTTCTTAGTGGGAACAGTGAAACTGCCTGGAAAGAGGGAACCACCTGATTGTAAAAGTTTCATCTTTTGACCTGGGTGTTGGAGACAAGTTTGCATACATAATAAAAGGTCAAGTGTCTAGTTTTATGTAAGAATTGTCTCTCAATTTTGTACTGTGCAAAGGAAAAGAAGGAAAGGGAAAAGAACAAGTGCCATTTTAATTTAAATTCCATGATCTAAATCAAAATTTTATTCTTAAAATGACATCAACAAATTTTTTTGTGGAAGAGTGTTCTCTATGATACACAGTCCCTCAAATTGTTAGGAATATACCTCATATTGTATTATTCCTTGAACAGCCCACTGAAATGCCATTATTACACATTCAGCCTGTTGAATGTCTAAGGATAATATATTAAGAGGAATTTGACAGCAGTTCTATTTTCTCTCATTTGCCCAAAAACATCTAAGTTTCAACAGAGCATTCATACTTCTAACACTATGTTAGCTCTTCTCTTTGTGGCTTAAAACTAATTGTTAATTTTTTCAAATTCAATCATCTAAGTTCACTGTAAAATAATTAGCAATTACAAAATTGCAACAATTAAAAAACTGTGAAGTTACCCACAATCTCATATTTTACTACACAAAGTTCTCTGTATTCACACACCTCAATTACATATTACAAATGTTCACATAATTTAAAAGGGGGAAGGATCCTGCTGCACCCTATTCAGGAATCTGGCCCCCTGCTTAATGCTATCTTCCCTTCATAAGTCTTGAGTGATGTCTCTCAATGCACAATATTCTTCTACACAGCTGTCTTGTAATTTATTTAGTCAGTCCCCTGTTACTAAAAATTTGTTTCAAATTTTTATCACTGTGAACAATATTGTAATTAACAGTACATTTCTGTTGATTTTTTTTTCATATCTTTTTACTATAACTTTAAATGGCCTAAAATGAGTCTCTGTGACCATTTAGGGTCTTATCGGTGATTCTGGGCAGATAGTGAAGACTTTTTCTTCAAAGGCCAGATGGCAAATATTTTAGGCACTGAGGGCCATGTACATTCTTTGTTGTTTATTCTTTTCTTTTTACAAACTTTTAAAATTGTAAAAAACCATTCTTTAGCTTATGGACCTTACAAAAACAATCCAAGGACAGGATGTGGTCCGCAGGCCAGTTTGCTGACCCACTTTAGATCATGTTTCATAAAAAGACCATGAAGACAGAAAGTTACCTTAGAATTCTTGGTGGGTGTGCCAGTCACCAATTTTATTGGACAGTGTAGCATAATAAGTTTAATTCTTAGTTATTTTAGGAATTTTTTTACTTTCTTATGATCTCTTCTTTTAACCGCCACAAGATTACCTCACCTCTATCCTGATGAGATTATTAAAATGTTTTATTTAAATTTTAAAATTATAAAGGCTGCTGTGGAAAAATGTACAATTTTAAAGGTGCTTTCTCAAAATGAGTGATTTTGCTAATGATCATAACTCTTCAGCTTCGACATTCTACGAATCAGAGAACTAAGACTGACTGGAATGGATGAATTTAACTCAGATGACCATTATATCTAGTACTATGGGCAGGAATCCCTCAGAAGAAATGGAGTAGTCCATCACAGTCAACAAAAGAGTCTGAAATGCAGTTCAGTTCAGTTCAGTTCAGTTGAGTCGCTCAGTCGTGTCTGACTCTTTGCGACCCCATGAATTGCAGCACGCCAGGCCTCCCTGTCCATCACCATCTCCCGGAGTTGACTCACGCCCATCGAGTCCGTGATGCCATCCAGCCATCTCATCCTTGGTTGTCCCCTTCTCCTCCTGCCCCCAATCCCTCCCAGCATCAGAGTCTTTTCCAATGAGTCAACTCTTCGCATGAGGTGGCCAAAGTACTGAAGTTTCAGCTTTAGCATCATTCCTTCCAAAGAAATCCCAGGGCTGATCTCCTTCAGGATGGACTGGTTGGATCTCCTTGCAGTCCAAGGGACTTTCAAGAGTCTTCTCCAACACCACAGTTCAAAAGTATCAATTCTTCAGCACTCGGCCTTCTTCACAATCCAACTCTAACATCCATACATGATCACAGGAAAATCCATAGCCTTGACTGGACAGACCTTAGTCGGTAAAGTAACGTCTCTGCTTTTCAATATGCTATTTAGGTTGGTCATAACTTTCCTTCCAAGGAGTAAGCATCTTTTAATTTCACGACTGCAGTCACCATCTGCAGTGATTTTGGAGCCCCAAAAAATAAAGTCTGACACTGTTTCCCCATCTATTTCCCATGAAGTGATGGGACCGGATGCCATGATCTTCGTTTTCTGAATGTTGAGCTTTAAGCCAACTTTTTCACTCTCCTCTTTCAGTTTCATCAAGAGGTCCTTTAGTTCCTCTTCACTTTCTGCCATAGGGTGGTGTCATCTGCATATCTGAGGTTATTGATATTTCTCCCGGCAATCTTGATTCCAGCTTGTGTTTCTTCCAGCCCAGCGTTTCTCAAGATGTACTCTGCATATAAGTTAAATAAGCAGGGTGACAATATACAGCCTTTCCCTATTTGGAACCAGTCTGTTGTTCCATGTCCAGTTCTAACTGTTGCTTCCTGACCTGCATACAGATTTCTCAAGAGGCAGGTCAGGTGGTCTGGTATTCCCATCTCTTGAAGAATTTTCCACAGTTTATTGTGATCCACACAGTCAAAGGCTTTGGCATAGTCAATAAAGCAGAAATAGATGTTTTTTAGGAACTCTCTTGCTTTTTCCATGATCCAGCGGATGTTGGCAATTTGATCTCTGGTTCCTCTGCCTTTTCTAAAACCAGCTTGAACATCAGGAAATTCACAGTTCACATATTGCTGACATCTGGCTTGGAGAATTTTGAGCATTAGGGATGCAGTCTCAAAAATGACAGAATGATCTCTGTTCTTTTCCAAGGCAAACCATTCAATATTATAGTAATCCAAGTCTATGCCCCAACCAGTAATGCTGTAGAAGCGAAAGCTGAACAATTCTATGAAGACCTATAAGACCTTTTAGAACTAACACTCAAAAAAGATATCCTTTTCATTGTATGGAACTGGAATGCAAAAGTAAGAAGCCAAGAAACATCTGGAGTAACAGAAATTTGGCCTTGGAGTACAGAATGAATCAGGACAAGAGCTAATAGAGTTTTGACAAGAGAATGCACTAGTCATAGCCAACACCCTCTTCTAACAACACAAGAGAAGACTCTACACATGAACATCACCAGATGGTCAACACTGAAATCAGACTGATTATATTCTTTGCAGACAAAGATGGAGAAGTTCTATAGAGTCAGCAAAAACAAGACTGGAAGCTGACTGTGGCTCAGATCATGAACTTCTTATTGGCAAATTCAGACTTAAATTGAAGAAAGTGGGGAAAACACTAGACCATTCAGGTATGACTTATATCAAATCCCTTACAATTATACAGTGGAAGTGAGAAACAGATTAAAGGGATTACATCTGAAAGACAGAGTGCCTGAGGAAATGGACGGAAGTTCGTGACACTGTACAGAAGAGAGGGATCAAGACCATCCCCAAGAAAAAGAAATGCAAAAAAGCAAAATGGCTGTCTGAGGAGCCCTTACAAACAGCTGTAAAAACAAGAGAAGTGAAAAGCAAAGGAGAAAAGGAAAAATATACCCATTTCAATACAGAGTTCGAAAGACCAGCAAGAAGAGAACAGAAAGCCTTCATCAGTGATCAATTCAAAGAAATAGAGGAAAACAATCGAATGGGAAGGAAAGAGCTCTTCAAGAAAATTAGAGATACCAAGGGAACATTTCATGCAAAGATGGGCACAATAAAGGATAGAAATGGTATGGACAGACCTACAGAAGCAGAAGGTATTAACAAGAGGTGGCAAGAATACACAGAAGAACTGTACAAAAAAGATATTCATGACGTAGATAATCATGATGGTGTGATCACTCACCTACAGCCAGACATCTTGGAATGTGATGTAAAGTGGGCCTTAGGAAGCATCACTATGAATAAAGCTAGTGGAGGTGATGGAATTCCAGTTGAGCTGTTTCAAATCCTAAAGGATGATGCTGTGAAAGTGTTGCACTCAATACACCAGCAAATGTGGGAAACTCAGCAGTGGCCACAGGACTGGAAAAGGTCAGTTTTCATTCCAATCCCAAAGAAAGGCAATGTCAAAGAATGCTCAAACTACTGCACAATTGCAGTCATCTCACATGCTAGTAAAGTAATGCTCAAAATTCTCCAAGCCAAGCTTCAACAATACGTGAACTGTGAACTTCCTGATGTTCAAGCTGGTTTTAGAAAAGGCAGAGGAACCAGAGATCAAATTGCCTACATCTGCTGGATCATCGAAAAAGCAAGAGAATTCCAGAGAAACATCTATTTCTGCTTTATTGACTATGCCAAACCCTTTGACTGTGTGGATCACAATAAATTGTGGAAAATTCTA
This sequence comes from Madoqua kirkii, assembly GCA_006408675.1. Classification (NCBI taxonomy): domain Eukaryota; kingdom Metazoa; phylum Chordata; class Mammalia; order Artiodactyla; family Bovidae; genus Madoqua; species Madoqua kirkii. The sequence continues at coordinate 26,055 of SJYC01072201.1, forward strand.
AAAGAGATAAGAATACCAGACCACCTAACCTGCCTCTTGAGGAATCTGTATGCAGGTCAGGAAACAACAGTTAGAGCTGGACATGAAACAACAGACTGGCTCCAAATAGGAAAAGGAGTTATGTCAAGGCTGTATATTGTCACTCTGCTTATTTAACTTCTATGCAGAGTACATCATGAGAAACGCTGGGCTGGAAGAAGCACAAGCTGGAATCAAGACTGCCGAGAGAAATATCAATAACCTCAGAAATGGGGATGACACCACCCTTATGGCAGAAAGGGAAGAAGAACTAAAAAGCCTCTTGATGAAAGTGAAAGTGGAGAGTGAAAAAGTTGGCTTAAAGCTCAACATTCAGAAAACTAAGATCATGGCATCCGGTCCCATCAGTTTATGGCAAATAGATGGGGAAACAGTGGCAACAGTGGCCGAGTTTATTTTTTGAGGTCTACAATCACTGCAGATGGTGATTGCAGCCGTGAAATTAAAAAGACGCTTACTCCTTGGAAGGAAAGTTATGACCAACCTAGATAGCATATTAAAAAGCAGAGACATTACTTTGCCAACAAAGGTCCATCTAGTCAAGGCTATGGTTTTTCCAGTGATCATGTATGGATATGAGAGTTGGACTATAAAGAAAGCTGAGCGCCGAAGAATTGATCCTTTTGAACTATGGTGTTGGAGAAGACTCTTGAGAGTCCCTTGGATTTCAAGGAGATGAAACCAGTTCATCCTAAAGGAAATCAGTCCTGAATATTCATTTGAAGGACCGATGCTGAAGCTGAAACTCCAATACTTTGGCCACCTCATGCAAAGAATTGACTCATTTGAAAGGCCCCTGATGCTGGTAAAGATTGAAGGCACGAGGAGAAGGGGACAACAGAGGATGAGATGGTTGGATGGTATCACCGACTCAATGGACATGAGTTTGGATGAACTCTTGGAGTTGGTGATGGACAGGGAGGCCTGGCATGCTGCAGTTCACGCGGTCGCAAAGAGTCAGACACGACTGAGCAACTGAACTGAACTGAACTGATCAAATACTCCGAAGAAATTCTTTGAAAGGCTACTGTTAACAAATAGTGTACTCCCAACTCTGGCTACGTAATGATTCATAGCTACAGCAGTAAACATCATCACCTAACTGTCCCCATCTTATCTCATAGCCTGTCCTTGCAATACCTATTAACTCTTTATAAAAACACTGGTGAAAGAAATACAATAAATATTAAAAAGTAAGTTGTTAACCAATATATTATTTCACTAAACTGTTTCTAATAGCATCAACAAATTATACAATTAAAACAATAAGGGTAAGACCAGTGACATTACAAAGAATTAAGAGAGTATGTCTTATGAGTATATTCACTTTATATTTTATGCTCTATTGTAAAATATATACTAAGCAAAGAATGCTTGAAGAAGGATAAAAGGAAAAGTTTTTTTAAAAAAGAAAACAGAAGATAGACTTTATAGATGCATGGTGGAAAACTAATAGAAAGACAATTCAATACGTTTATAATACTTTGGTGAACTCAGGGATGCTTCATAAATCTACTGGTTTTGGTTCTTTTGGTCCTAATGACTAGGCTGGAACATCAGGACTAAGTTGCTGTTGTTCAGTTCCTAAGTTGTGTCCAACTCTTTTGCAACTCTACGAACTACAGCCAGCCATTCTCCTCCATCCATGGGATTTCCTAGGAAAGAATACTGCCTGGGTTGCCATGTCCTTCTCCAGGGGATCTTCCTAACCTAGGGATCAAACCTGAGTCTCCTGCATTGGCAGCTGGCTTCTTTACCAGTGATCCACCAGAGAAGCTATAAAACATAACCTACTCCAGCTTCAGCCCATCTCCCTAGGTCCAATTTCCTTATAATAGGTCTACTTTACAGTCTTCCATGTGCACTCCAAGAGAGAAAGGAGAAAGAAGAGGAAAAAAGAAATGGAAAAATAAAAGATAGTCTCAACCACATATCATTAAGACAAAGTCTTTTTCTCACAGGAAATTTCACTTTTCCCAAAGTACTTTTGGTCATCATAGGGTCTGGCAGATTTTACCAAGGAAAGAAATAAATGTGAATATTAAGCTCATTCTCTATTTCAAGTAGACTCAAGGCTAGAAAGGGCCAGCAAATATATATAGCAGGAGATCTAGGTTACAGTTCTGACTCTTAGCATAACTTGTTTTGGGTAACTGGTCAAGTTACTTTCTGTGGATTTCTTTGTTTGCAAAATAAAGGGATTGTATTAAATACTGAGATCTCTCCTGGTTCTAAAATTCTAAAAATATAAGGTGCTTAAATCTCCCACAATTAAGCACAAAGTACCTGAAAGGGACTATATAACAACCAATAATAGGAAAAAAATAAAATGTTATGTAGGAAATATTAAATAATCCAGCATCTTGTGATCCTAAAGTTAAAAATTGTCATCATTCTCAAGAAAATTGTAATATTTAATAAAGCCCAAAGTTTTTATATTTGATGTTAATTCAATTCAGTTCAGTCGCTTAGTCACATCCGACTCTCTGCGGCCCCATGAACTACAGCACACCAGGATTCCCTGTCCATCACCAACCTCGGAACTTACTCAAACTCATGTCCATCAAGTTGGTGATGACATCCAAACATCTCACCCTCTGTCGCCCCCTTCTTCTTCTACCTTCAGTCTTTCCCATCATGTGGGGCTTTTCAAATGAGTCAGTTCTTCACATCAGGTGGCCACAATATTGGAGTTTCAGTTTCAACATCAGTCCTCCCAATGAATATATTCAGGGTTGATTTCCTTTAGGATGGACTGGTTGGATCTCCTTGCTGTCCAAGGGACTCTCAAGAGTCTTCTCCAACACCACAGTTCAAAAGCATCGATTCTTTCACACTCAGCTTTCTTTATAGTCCAACTCTCACATCCATACATGACTACTGGAAAAACCACAGCCTTGACTAGATGGACCTTTGTTGGCAAAGTAATGTTTCTGCTTTTGAATATGCTATCTAGATTGGTCACAGCTTTTCTTTCGAGGAGCAAATGATTTTAATTTCATGACTGCAGTCACTATCTGCAGTGATATGGGAGCCCCCAAAAATAGTCTATCACTGTTTCCATTGTTTCCCCATCTATTTGCCATGTAGTGATGGGACTGGATGCCATGATCTTAGTTTTTTGAATGCTGAGTTTTAAGCCAACTTGTTACCTCTCCTCTTTCACTTTCATCAAGAGGCTCTTTAGTTCTTCCTTGCTTTCTGCCATAAGGGTGGTATCATCCCCATTTCTGAGGTTATTGATATTTCTCCCAGCAATCTTGATTCCAGCTTGTGCTTCATCAAGTCCAGCATTTTTCATGATGTACTCTGCACATGTATAAGCAGGGTGACAAAATACTGCCTCCACGTACTCCTTTCCTGATTGGGAACAGTTTGTTGCTCCATGTCCAGTTCTAACTGTTGCTTCTTGACCTGCATACAGATTTATAGGGGGAAGGTCAGGTGGTCTGGTAGTCCCACCTCTCTTAAGGATTTTCCACAGTTTGTTGTTATCCACACAGTCAAAAGCTTTGGTATAGTCGATAAAGGAGAAGTAGATGTTTTTCTGGAACTCTCTTGCTTTTTCAATGATCCAACAGATATTGGCAATTTGATCTTTGATTCCTCTGCCTTTTATAAATCCAGCTTGAACATCTGGAAGTTCACGGTTCACGTACTGTTGAAGCATGGCTTGGAGAATTTTGAGCATCACTTTACTAGTATGTGAGATAAATACAATTGTGTGGTAGTTTAAGCATTCTTTGGCATTGCCTTTCTTTGGGATTGGAATGAAAACGGACAAACTCTCTTGCTTTTTCAATGATCCAACAGATATTGGCAATTTGATCTTTGATTCCTCTGCCTTTTATAAATCCAGCTTGAACATCTGGAAGTTCACGGTTCACGTACTGTTGAAGCATGGCTTGGAGAATTTTGAGCATCACTTTACTAGTATGTGAGATAAATACAATTGTGTGGTAGTTTAAGCATTCTTTGGCATTGCCTTTCTTTGGGATTGGAATGAAAACGGACCTTTTCCAGTCCTGTGGCCACTGCTGAGTTTCCCACATTTGCTGGCGTATTGAGTGCAGCACTTTCACAGCATCATCTTTCAGGATTTGAAATAGCTCAACTGGAATTCCATCATCTCCACCAGCTTTGTTCACAGTCATGCTTCCTAAGGCCTACTTTAAAATTCCAAGATGTCTGGCTCTAGTTCAGTGATCACACCATCATGGTTATCTATGTCATGAATATCTTTTTTGTACAGTTTTTCTGTGTAATCTTGACACCTCTTTTTAATATCTTCTACTTCTGTTAGGTCCATACCATATTTGTTCTTTATTGTGCCCATCTTTGCATGAAATGGTCCCTTGGTATCTCTAATTTTCTTGAAGAGATCTCTAGTCTTTCCCATTCTATTGTTTTCCTCTATTTCTTTGCACTGATCACTGATGAAGGCTTTCTTATCTCTTCTTGCTATTCTTTGGAACTCTGTATTGAAATGGGTATATTTTTCCTTTTCTCCTTGCCTTTCCCGTCTTTTCTTTTCTTACCTACTTGTAAGGCCTCCTCGGGCAACCATTTTGCCTTTTGCATTTTTTTTCCTTGGGGATGGTCTTGATCACTGCCTCCTGTACAACGTCACAAACCTGTGCCCATAGTTCTTCACTCTGACTATCAGATCTAATCCCTTGAATCTATTTGTCACTTCTTGTGTATAATCGTAAGGGATTTCATTTAGGTCATATCTGAATGATCTAGTGGTTTTCCTACTTTCTTCAATTTAAAATTTGGCAATAAGGAGTTCATGATCTGAGCCACAGTAGACTCCCAGTCTTGTTTTTGCTGACTCTATAAGAGCTCCATCTTTGGCTGCAAAGAATATAATCAATCTGATTTCAGTGCTGACCAACTGGTGATGTCCATGAGTAGAGTCTTCTCTTATGTTGTTGGAAGAGAGTGTTTGTTATGACCAGTGTGCTCTTTCAGCAAAATTCTGTTATCCTTTGACCTGCTTCATTTTGATGTTAATTAAATGGCTCTTAATGTTAGTGTTCAAGTAATAGCTAGCTATGGTGTAAAAAAAGTTTTTCCTAAATTTTCCGTATGCAAACACAGAAGTTTTACTAATTTAGATTGGAGGACAGTCCGAATTAGCAGAGTACTTGTTTGTATACACATTGTATCAAATACATCAGATTGCTTTTGACAGTACTAACTTATAAATTATAGAAGATGATATGGAAGACAGATTGGCTACTAAAGCAGATTCTTAATAAGTCTGGCTTATTTTCTAGGTTGCTGTTCTCCGGTTTTAGTAAATTAAGTTTTTTAAAAAGGACATGACTTAGTTACATAAGCCAGGAGTGCTGTAAGTGTAGAAATCTTCCTAAAACTCTAAAGTGCAGAAAGACTCCTAAAACTCACTTAAGCCAGCAACTGTAATTTTAAACGTTTTTTTTAAGTGTGTATATTTTGCTTATGTATAAAATCTCAGAAGTATAAATGCCAAATTGACTAGAGGAGTTAATTAAGTGACATGGATGGGCAAAGGGCAGTGGGGTTCAATTAAAAGGGAGTTTCATTCTATTTGTACAGCTTGAATTTTTCTAAAACTTCATCACTTGTGTGACTATAAATTTTTTAAGAACAATGCTTTTAAGAAAAATATACTCAAAGAAAGTGATATTAGTACAACACGATGATCACTACTTTGAGCAGGGTTACAGGCTATATTTAAATGTCTAGAAAAAAGATATGAAATAAATTCACATTAAAAAAAACGTTTATAGACTAGATATTTAGGTCAAATTCTTACTCCTCCATAAAATACATTTCCATTTCTAGGACTGAGTATTTTTAGCAGTGTTCACTTTATATTTCACCATCTGCGAATTTTCCAGGGAACTGAAGTACATCACTTTAAAGTAGCAAATCCTAAGTTCCTACTATGTGTCAGATACAGTGTTAGGCACTGAAAATGGTGAGTTGGTGATCATAATGAACTTACTGCTGCTGTTGTTGGGGGTGGGGGGAGAAAAATTAAGGACTAATGAATTTATTATACAACCAATGACCTTTACTTTATTTAGACAGGCAAATTTCAGGTTCTTCCAGATTTAAAAATAAGTCAGCTATGTTCTAAACATAGCTGTGCAAACTACTGTGCAATTCTGTCTACTCCATGCTGTTGCAACTTTCCCCATCATCACTATGAGCCAACCCTTTTTCATTAACAGTCGATGATGTAAAGAGGTAAAATTTACAGAAAACTTGAATGTCTGAGGAAAATATAGGGTAGAATAAGGATAGTCAAGAGCAAAGAGAAAATATAAATGCTGGTGTTTTAACTGAATTATGTAGCAGACTTTTTTTCCATCACAGATTTTAAAGTCATTTATTAGCTTGGAAAAACAAAATTGAGATGTGTATAAGAGACAGATATTTTATGCTCTATAAAATAAGTCAGCTATGTTCTAAACATAGCTGTGCAAACTACTGTGCAATTCTGTCTACTCCATGCTGTTGCAACTTTCCCCATCATCACTATGAGCCAACCCTTTTTCATTAACAGTCGATGATGTAAAGAGGTAAAATTTACAGAAAACTTGAATGTCTGAGGAAAATATAGGGTAGAATAAGGATAGTCAAGAGCAAAGAGAAAATATAAATGCTGGTGTTTTAACTGAATTATGTAGCAGACTTTTTTTCCATCACAGATTTTAAAGTCATTTATTAGCTTGGAAAAACAAAATTGTTACAGATTATTTGTAATGTACATTAAGATTATACTGTGGATATTTAATCTGAAGATTGAAAACCAAAGGAACACTATTGGTTTTCTATTTTCTTGAGTATTTTCCTCAATTCTCAAGCAAACCAGAAAGGACTCTACTAGAAATTTTCCTACAAATTATTTGTATCTACTCCTTCCCTGAACATAGTTTGATTATAACCATTAGCATATTTTCTATTTTCTCCTCAAAGCAAAGCAGTATGTAGTTCACTGTATGCCACAACCACTGAAGACCTCATGGCTTACTCCTAATATCACACTTTTAATCTCCTTTAAAGAAAAAAAAAAATCTACCTTATACCCAGGGAAGAGCATAAAGAAAGAAATGAGCACACAAGACCAAGGCCAGAGTGATTCCAACCTTGTAGAGACTGCAGTGGAGACCAAGGATGTTTATGAAGACCACAAAGACACTTCAGAGACAGACCGGTAGGAGAAAAAAAAGAGCATAGTGACAGCAGAGATCAAGAAGAGTGAAAAAGTTTAAGAAATATTTTGACAGGAGAATAGACTAGATATTAGAGAAAGGAAGAGAAAGAGGTTTCAAGAATGACTCTCAGTATGACTCTCAGAGATGCCCATGAACATTCATTCATTCACCAAAATATTGATTGAGCATCCAACATGCACAATGCACTTACTTTCCTAAGCATGGAGGTCGCTTGAATAAACATACAGAGGTCAGTGATATGAGGGCTGATGAAATATAAATTTTTAACTCAGACACATATTTAATATTTATGGTTGTGATGATACTACCTGGGCTTTCTCATTTATATGACCCCAAATATTCTCATGTTTAACCCAGTTTGGGTCAAGTTTTATGTCATTTGCAAGGAAAGAGTCCTCTTCACAGGGTCTTCCATCTTCAGTCTCACTTTTAACCCACTCTTCAAAAAGTGCCCTCTTAAACCCTTCCATTGCATTATACTGTACTTGGGATAAATGTTCTTTAATAGACCTCTAAGATCATTCACGGTATAGCCTTTAAAAGTATCTCTCACTTCCATTGCCCTCTAAATTCTGGCCTTGGGAAAACAGTGTTTAAGCAGACACTTACCACATAACCTAGCAATTCCATTTCTAGAGATTTACCCAGAAAAAAATGAAAACACATGTCCACAAAAGAGCTTACCCATGAATGCTCATAAACAGCCTTATCCAGTTAGCCAAACTGAAAACAACCCAAATGTCCACCAACATATGAATGGATAAACAAACTGTGGGATATTTATTCACTGAAATACTACAACTATTCAGCAATAAAAAGGAACTGCCAGTAAATAATGACATGGACAATCTCAGAAGCATTACACTAAATATAAGAAATCAGTCACAAAATTATTCCACTTATGTAAAATTCCATCAACAGCCAAAACTATAGGTCTGGTAACAGAATCAGAACAGAGATGCCTTCTGGGAGACAGGTACTGAATAGTAAGAGGCATAAGAGATTTCTGGGGTAACTGGAATGTTACAGATCTTGAAACAGCTGTAGCTACACAGGTGCATGCATTTGTCAAAACTTACATATTTCACCATTCAGTTGGTGGTAAAGACTCCTAGCAAAGCAAAGCACTGGGGGTGAGAAGGGAGAGTTGAGGGGAGGAAGAGAGGGAAATCTTTTAACTCTCCTCTAGAAGACTGAATCCTGAAATATTCAAGACAATTTTCCTAAACTACAAGTAAGTTTATTAGGACAAGGGATTCTAGTTGATAAAAAGCCATTATGCATACAAAACCTCTCATACACCATTCAAACTACTGGAAAAACTTGATACTTCAAAGAAACTACTGTATTATAAATGACTTTACAAGATACCTATCTTATAAAACTTGAGATTCCTCAAAAAACTACTATAGAATATCTTGCAATTATAAATTACTAGGAGCTGTAATACAAGCTTAGAAGCATAAGGTACTAAAATTGTAAGTAAGAACACTGCTTATAAAAAAATCATGCTAAAGACTAGTTTTAAAAGATCTGATAAAATTAGGTTATATTATAAATGACTTTACAAGATACCTATCTTATAAAACTTGAGATTCCTCAAAAAACTACTATAGAATATCTTGCAATTATAAATTACTAGGAGCTGTAATACAAGCTTAGAAGCATAAGGTACTAAAATTGTAAGTAAGAACACTGCTTATAAAAAAATCATGCTAAAGACTAGTTTTAAAGAGATCTGATAAAATTAGGTTTTCAGTTCAGTTCAGTCGCTCAGTCCTGTCTGACTCTTTGTGACCCCATGAATCGCAGCACGCCAGGCCTCCCTGTCCATCACCAACTCCCAGAGTTCACTCAGACTCACGTCCATTGAGTCCGTGATGCCATCCAGCCATCTCATCCTCTGTCGTCCCCTTTTCCTCCTGCCCCCAATCCCTCCCAGCATCAGGGTCTTTTCCAATGCGTCAGCTCTTCGCATGAGGTGGCCAAAGTACTGGAGTTTCAGCTTTAGCATCATTCCTTCCAAAGAACACCCAGAGCTGATCTCCTTCAGAACGGATTGGTTGGATCTCCTTGCAGTCCAAGGGACTCTCGAGTCTTCTCCAACATCACAGTTCAAAAGCATCAATTCTTTGGCACTCAGCTTTCTTCACAGTCCAATTCTCACATCCATACATGACCACTGGAAAGACCACAGCCTTGACTAGATGGACCTTTGTTGGCAAAGTAATGTCTCTGCTTTTGAATATGCTGTCTAGGTTGGTCATAACTTTCCTTCCAAGGAGTAAGCGTCTTTTAATTAGGTTTAGGGATGTAAAATCATCAAGAGATAAACAAAGTTAAATGTAGAAAACAGCCTTGAAATTAAATTACTCGTTGTTCTTTTCCTTCTCTTTATTCAGCTCCTGTATACACAATGACTTGTATTATTCATGTCTTACATTATATAAGCAAACCTTGTAATTCAGCTAGCCTACATGCCAACACTTTGAAGGCAGTGTCCTACACCTAGCAGAGAGTTGGAAGACACACTTACTGGCCAAATGGGTTCTTGTTATACTGTATTAGGTCAGCCAAAAAGTTCGTTCAAGTTTTTCCATAACATCTTACGCAAAAACTAGAATGAACTTTTTGGCCAACCCAATATATTGAAGGTTCCTTACTACAAGTCAGTCATGGCAGAAAGCATCAAAACAAAACTTTCAAACTGGCTCTAAAGATAATGATTGGCTCCAAAAGAAATTAAACAGAGGAGAAAAAAAAAGAACCTTAAGTATGTGCCTCACAAATAAGAAATTCTAAGTGAGTAAAAAATAAATCTTTTAGAAGATGCAATTATAGTTTCATATCTTGCTGGTATTAAAAAAAAAAAAAGATTAACTTGCCATAGAATCAATTTTTAACAAAATTGCTAGATGGTCTCGAGGCTGAAAAAGTCTTAAGAGGTCACAAATAGGAAAGTAAAAAATATTCGCTTAAATTAGTAGTCCTTATTTTCTGACAAATGAACTAGTGATTTGGTTAATTTAAAAGATTATTTCTAAGTTTCTCCTAAATTACTTACAGTTTTAAAACCTAGACTCAAAAACAATAAAAATGAGGCTACACTAAAATTTTTGTTAAATAAAAAATAAACACAAAAAACTATTAAAACATGATAAAAAACTATTTTTGTTCAATTCCTTGCAAAATATATTATGACATTACTAACTTGGCAAACAAACAAACAGTAAGTTTTTTAATTGACTGAACCAAGCAGACACACAGAGATAGACTTAAGCATAGTGACTGTCTAGCTGCAGGATAAAAGTAGCATATTATTCTATTCTCAGCCTAGGGGGACATAAGACAAAAGAACTCCTCTGTTCCAAGAATACAATAGTACTCTTCATGACTTTCATTCCAGGGACACTCTATTTCATTATGCTAATAACCAATCTTAACTTTTGATTCAAAACAATAATGTAGTGATGGTTGCATAACCAAATGCTCTAGTTAGAAGTTAACATTTTCCAAACCCACTTCTAATTTGTTGTTCCTACTGAATTTCTACACAAAGCAAATGAAAATGTAACTCCACAAGATCATTTTACTCCTAGTTAATATTTTCTAATAAAAACTAATTCCAAAGAAAATCTATTGAAATCGAGGTATTTATACACTGCTGACGGCATTATAAATTCATTCACTCCTTTTGAAAACCAGTAACCATGCAAATTATATAATGAAGTCCTCTGCTCCAGTGTTTTTATGTCTGGAAATACAGCTAAGGCAAATAATTTAGCTAAAAGAAATGTAAGCTATTTCAACTTTGCCTAGAACCTGAAAGTCCAATTAATAAAAATTTGCAGTCAACTTAAACAGGCGAACTCTGGTTTCAGTGAGTGTGAAGGGTGGTATTTCCGTGAATGAGATTGTCTCCACTCCTCTGAAAGTGTCATCTATATAGCAGAATAACTAATAGCAACTACATAACAAAATTTTATCAAATATATGAATAAGTCACATATAAACAGAATTCTGCATTCTAAACTCTCATCATTGGAACAGGAAGTCTCCAAAACAAAAAGGTCAAAATCATGACCAGTAACTTTTAGGGAGAAGAACGACTGAAATACAAAAGAATGGAAAGAATTCTGAGACTCAATGAACATGACTGAGTTAGCAGTCCTACAGTATTAAATGAAAGAGGTTTACAATTTTCTCATGGATTAGCTAAGAAATATGATGTCAGTTTTTTGCCCAATTCATCTTTGGAAGGAATGATCCTAAAGCTGAAACTCCAGTACTTTGGTCACCTCATGCGAAGAGTTGACTCATTGGAAAAGACTCTGATGCTGGGAGGGGTTGGGGGCAGGAGGAGAAGGGGACAACAGAGGATGAGATGGCTGGATGGCATCACCGACTTAATGGACTTGAGTTTGAGTAAACTCCGGGAGTTGGCGATGGTCAGGGAGGCCTGGCGTGCTGCGATTCATGGGGCCGCAAAGTCAGACACGACTGAGCAACTGAATTGAACCAAACCGAAAGAATATTAACGGCAGAGTTAATTAACAAAATTAAGCAGATTATGAGCAAAACTGGACATGGTAAAACGTCCCAGCAAAAACTGATGAGTCAACTCTTCTTGACAAAATTCCAGTGTACAGTATATAAGAAAAGTAAATTTGTATAGGCAAATTCAAATGAAAACTAACAAACCCCAGAACTATACACAAGTTCAGTTCAGTCGCTCAGTCGTATCCACTCTTTGTGACCCCATGAATCGCAGCACACCAGGCATCCCTGTCCATCACCAATTCCCGGAGTTCATTCAGACTCGTCCATCGAGTCGGTGATGCCATCCAGCCATCTCATCCTCGGTCGACCCCTTCTCCTCTTGCCCCCAATCCCTCCCAGCATCAGTCTTTTCCAATGAGTCAACTCTTCGCATGAGGTGGCCAAAGTATTGAAGTTTCAGCTTTAGCATCATTCCTTCCAAAGAAATCCCAGGGCTGATCTCCTTCAGGATGGACTGGTTGGATCTCCTTACAGTCCAAGGGACTCTCAAGGGTCTTCTCCAACATCACAGTTCAAAAGCATCACTTCTTTGGTGCTCAGCTTTCTTCACAGTCCAACTCTCACATCCATACATGACCACTGGAAAAACCATAGCCTTGACTAGACAGACCTTAGTCGGCAAAGTAATGTCTCTGCTTTTCAATGTTCTATCTAGGTTGGTTATAACTTTTCTTTCAAGGAGTAAGCGTCTTTTAATTTCATGGCTGTGATCACCATCTGCAGTGATTTTGGATCCCCCCAAAATAAAGTCTGACACTGCTTCCACTGTTTCCCCATCTATTTCCCAGGAAGTAATAGGATGCCATGATCTTCGTTTTCTGAATGTTGAGCTTTAAGCCAACTTTTTCACTCTCCTCTTTCACTTTCAGCAAGAGGCCCTTTAGCTCCTCTTCACTTTCTGCCATAAAGGTGGTGTCATCTGCATATCTGACGTTACTGATATTTCTCCCGGCAATCTTGATTCCAGCTTGTGTTTCTTCCAGCCCAGCATTTCTCATGGTGTACTTTGCATAGAAGTTAAATAAGCAGGGTGACAATATAAGCCTTGACATATTCCTTTTCCTATTTGAAACCAGTCTGTTTTTCCATGTTGCTTCCTGACCTGCATACAGATTTCTCAAGAGGCAGGTCAGGTGGTCTGGTATTCCCATCTCTTTCAGAATTTTCCACAATATATTGTGATCCACATAGTCAAAGGCTTTGACATAGTCAAGCAAATAAAACTAATTCCTAAAACACCATTGTTGTGGTAAGTAAACTAATATCAAAAAGTAAAATATAAGAAAACTGAAAGGAAACACAGTAAAACAAAATCTTTAACAAACGTCACCATTGGGAGACTTGTCTTCTACATGTCATTTTCACATCTTCTACAAGGAATAATACATGCTGTCAATATTTAATTTTATTTTATTAGTTAGTAAAACTGATCAAAATTAACACATAATAAAGGTACCTATTAACTTTGTTTCCACCTGTTAGGATCCTAGTGACAACCACTGTAAATAATTTTTACTACTCTTCCAGATATATCCAATGTATATATAAATATATGTTCATAAGCATCTTTTCTTTAACTGAAAATGAAAAGGACTGTGTGTACTGTTCTGAACCTTTTTACTTTACACTACAAATTTTTCTATCTTAATACATTTACCTCTAATTTCTTTTCCATGGCTACAACATATTCCATCATATAGATGCACAAAATCATTTAGTAAACTGCTGACATGAATTTCAGCAGTTTCAGCCTTTTGGTATTACAATACTGCAATGCACACTCTTCACATATGTTCTGGTATGTTAGTATAATCAGAAACAAACCAAATCTCCAAAATTCAGTCTGCTGAATAATAAGTTCACTGAAATTACCAAATTTACATATTCATCTCAATGATCTCAACAAGTCAGACATATGACCCTGATTATATTTTCTATCAATATATACCATATTGGCTTACTATAACATTGCTATAGCACATGTATTTATAGTCTACATGTATAAATATATTAATTTAAAAACATACCTGTATTTATAGCTACCTATATGTATCAATGGGCTTCCCATGTGGCATGTGGTAAAGAACCCACTTGCCAATGCAAGAGACTCAAGAGAGGCAGGTTTGATCCATGGGTTTGGATGATCCCCTGGAGGAGGTTGTGGCAACCCACTCCAGTATTCTTGCCTGAAGAACTCAATGGACAGAGGACCCTGATGGGCTACAGTCCATAGGATCGCAAAGAGTTGGGCACAACTGAAGTGACTTAACATACACAGGTATAAATACTTATATTAATATAGTAATAAATATAGAAATCTCATTTATAAATAGTTCTTATTTATATATATATTTATATAAGCATGTTACATTTACTATTAAATGTATTTGTTAGTTTTGTATTTCCAGTCATTAAACATTTTGTCTTTTGTAGCAAGATTTAGGCCACTCTTCCCAGTTCTTTGACATTCTTGTTTGAATTATTCCACTCTTTAGGTAATTTTATTATTATTCCTTAATGCCTCAATCAAGATATCATTCTTAATTTTTATAGGAATTAAAAAATA
>SJYC01072203.1:0-15489 GCA_006408675.1 Madoqua kirkii
GGGGGCAGGAGGAGAAGAGGACGGCAGAGGATGAGATGGCTGGATGGCATCACGGACTCCATGGATTTGAGTCTGAGTGAAGTCCGGGAGTTGGTGATGGACAGGGAGGTCTGGGTGCTGTGATTCATAGGTTCGTAAAGAGTTGGACATGACTGAGTGACTCAACTACCCACTCCAGTATTCTTGGGCTTCCCTTTTGGCTCAGCTGTAAAGAATCATCATGCAGTGATGGAGACCTTGGTTCGATCCCTGGGTTGGGAAAAATCCCTGGAGAAGGTAAATGGTATCTACTCCAGTATTCTGGCCTGGAGAAATCCATGGACTATACATAGGATTGCAAAGAGTCAGACATGACTGATTGCCTTTCATTTTCAATTAAAATTACTGCTAACAGTGACAGCCGCTATGAAAGTAAAAATTTCTTGTTTCTTAAAAGGAAAGCTAAGACAAACCTAGACAGCATATTGAAAACCAGAGATATCATTTTGCAGACAAAAAGTCCGTACAGTCAAAGCTATGGGTTTTTTTCAGTAGACTTGAACAAATGTGAGAGTTCAGCCAGAAAAAAGTTTGAGAGTTGAAGAATTGATGGTTTTGAATGATGGTGCTAGAGAAGACTCCTGAGAGTCCCTTGGACTGCAAAGAGATCAAACCAGCCCATCTTAAAGGAAATCAATCCTGAATATTCATTAGAAGGACTGATATGGAAGCTGAAGCTCCATTATTTTGGTCACCTAATGCAAAAAGCCCTCTCATTGGAAAAGATTCATGCTGGAAAGATTGAGGATGGGAGAAGAAGGGGGCAGCAGGGGATGAGATGGTTGGATAGCATCACTGGCTCAATGGATGAGTTTGAGCAAACTCCAGGAGACAGTGAAAGATGGGGAAGCCTGGTGACTGCAGTCCATTGGGTCTCGAAGATTTGGACACATAGTGATTAAACAACAATAAAACACTATGAGGGAAAAGTCTACTTCCGATACTAAAGATTACACTATAATTGGGAAATGACAAGTGAATTGATGGTTTTAGGGACAAGACATGAAGGCCAGAGCAAATCGGGCATTTACTACCATGGGAATCCTGGGAGATCAGTTAGTCTTTAAGTAGGAGGTTACATAGAAGCTAAATCCTGAATATTAATTGGGACTTGGCCAGGAGTCAGTAGGAGTTTTCTGGACTGAGGAAGAAGCAGGAGGTAAGCACTCTATAGTGTCAGGTGCTGGATGAAGTAGGAGGGAGAAACTAGGCTGTAAGTGAAACACCTAGCAAAGAGGCTGGGAAGAGACAGAGGAAAGCAACCAGTCTTAATGCTGAAATAAGCAGAGTAAGCTCTGCATATTGAAGTGCCACTTGAACAGCAGTATGGCCAGAGAACAAAAGAGATATAAGAACAGAGGGAAGAGGTTAATTAGGAAGCACTGCAGTAATCCAGACAAAAGGTGAGGATCCATAGGATAGCGGATTCACTTCAAGAATGTGAGATAAATACCAAGAAGGCAGCAGGACTGATTAGTTGTAGGAAGTGTGGCAGAAAAAGGGGTGAAGAGAATGCCTTCCATAGGTTTGGCTTGGAACCATCTGTGTGTAGTACTATCAACTGAACTAAGAAATGTTTTATAAACAAATGGGTCTGTGAACAAATGAGAAAGTGACTTTTTTTTTTTTTTTTGCATGTTGGCAACATATTTGAACCAAGAATTGTACATAAACACATATAAGTAATATTTTCTTTGAAATTTCAGAAAATTATATCAGGAATTACAGATTTTCTATAACTAAAAAGAACCTCATATTAATTCAAAAAATAAATTTAATGTTCAAGTGTTTAAAAAATTGCCAATATTTAAATTCTCTGCACAATGAAACTGGCCTTCCATCCCTACAAACTGTACACAGATGTATATCCAATAGATGTAGATAATCTGTACATATACTGTATGTTTAACACCACTTTTAAATTTGTAAACATCTATTGCAACTACATCTATGTGTCTACACATACACTTTTACATAACAATGATTCTAATCTTCAAAAGCTTCTTTATTTTTAGATATTTATTTTTTTCTTGATTTCATTATGCTACTTTACATTTAATTGATGAAGATTTACTAAGAGAATATTAGGGTTGACAATTGGTATAGGTAAGATGTGTATAAGAGACAGCAGTGTCAGACTTTATTTTGTGGACACATACACTTTTACATAACAATGATTCTAATCTTCAAAAGCTTCTTTATTTTTAGATATTTATTTTTTTCTTGATTTCATTATGCTACTTTACATTTAATTGATGAAGATTTACTAAGAGAATATTAGGGTTGACAATTGGTATAGGTATGCAATATAAGCCAAAAGGTTATGGGACTATAGAAAAACTATATTAAGAGAAAATGCAAATAAAGATCAGAAACTATATTAGAAGAGCTCAGTGTCAAGAGTTTAGAAATAAAAAAGGGAAGTAATTTTAAAATTAGATAAAATAAATGGAGAATATATTTAGAAAATGGTAATCACAAGGAAAAAAAGGCCCCTCAAAAAAGAGAACAAATGAGTTATTTATAAAGACACACCACCACTCACACATCCCAGTGAGTATCTCTTTCACCAGCAGACTGCTGATTACTGGGAAAGGGAAGATGAAGACCATTCTCTGCCCCACGTGGACATTTCTATATGTCAATGAACAAATATTACATTTTGTGAATTAATCAGCTACCCAATCAGAAAGTTCCCTAGACTGATACCAATAATCACAGTAAACTTAATTAATATAACTTCCCAATAATTAAATACATATAAGTAAAGTTTAAACATGAGAATCTATGTAAACTTCAATGATTAATTTATCCATCTTATCCTGAATGTCTATATAAATTATTGGAAGAGCAGCCAACTAAAACTTTTAGAACTATTTTACTATTTATGATATTAGTATCTGGAACAAAAATTGAATTTCACAGGTATTAGTTTCCCATAAATAACAACTGAAAAATTGAAAATGCTGTGTTAAGCAAAATTAAACATGTATCTTTGATATAGGCTATTTCAAAGCATGTTGCCTGTACAGGAGGTACATGGTCAAAGGCTATGGTTTTTCCAATAGTCATGTATGGATGTGAGAGTTGGACTGTGAAGAAGGCTGAGCTGAAGAATTGATGCTTTTGAACTGTGGTGTTGGAGAAGACTCTTGAGAGTTCCTTGGACAGCAAGGAGGTCCAACCAGTCCATTCTGAAGATCAGCCCTGGGATTTCTTTGGAAGGAATGATGCTAAAGCTGAAGCTCCAGTACTTTGGCCACCTCATGCAAAGAGTTGACTCATTGGAAAATACTGTGATGCTGGGAAGGATTGCGGGCAGAAGGAGAAGGGGAAGACAGAGGATGAGATGGCTGGATGGCATCACGGACACAATGAGGTGGTAATGAACAGGGAGGCCTGGTGTGCTGCAATTCATGGGGTGCAAAGAGTCGGACACGACTGAGTGACTGAACTGAACTGAACTGAACTGAAAATAGGATATGAAGAAGTTCCAATTTGAAAGCAGAATCTTTTTTTTTTTAATTGGAGTATAATTGCTTTATCATTTCTTTCCTAGACCAGCAAGGCATTAATGTTCCCTTGGAACATTGTTATTAAGACCTGTCTTTAATGTTTTTTCACAAATGTATCTAATAGGAAACATTTTAACAAACTAGCAAACATAAAAACAAACCAGTAGTTCACTAGTAACATGATTAGAACTTTGTTTTTGCAACAAAGTTATAAATTCCACCAAATAAAATTGAAATTTATATACTGTTAATGCAAAGAAGGCAATGGCACCCTACTCCAGTACTCTTGCCTGGGAAATCCCATGGATGGAGGAGCCTGGTGGGCTGCAGTCCATGGGGTCGCTAAGGGTTGGACACAACTGAGCAACTTCAATTTCACTTTTCACTTTCCACTTTCATACACTGAAGAAGGAAATGGCAACCCACTCCAGTGTTCTTGACTGGAGAATCCCAGGGATGAGGGGGCCTGGTGGGCTGCCGTCTATGGGGTCACATAGAGTTGGACATTACTGAAGTGACGTAGCAGTAGCAGTAGCACACTGTTAATGATAGAACTCGCTATAAAAGACCATCCAGGATCGAATTATGAAGTTGAAATAAAGGATATTCTTGTTATGTTGGCAAGGAAGCTCATAATTTGACTATGAAATCATGCAACTATTTAATAACAACTATATTTTTTCTTTTTTATTCACTAAATTAAAAGAAATAAAGCAATTTGTTTTTAATTATACCAGTGAGTATTTCAGAGTTCTCTTCTATTTCATTTTATGATTAGTAACTTTGAATTGAGCATTTCAGTAACTGGCCAGCATAAAAACAGACAAGTAAACAGCCAAGTTAACTGCGGCTCGTTCATCTGGAAAACCACTATCAGACTCAATTATGCTTCTGAGTTTGGGTGGTGCAGTACCTGGACATCTATACAGCTTTCTTGCCTGTGCAATATCTCCTTTGCTTAAGCGGGTTCGCTGACCAATTGCTGGACGAATGCCATTATCATCGCGTGAGGGGAGAATGGTATCCAGAAACATCCCCCTGGGGGGAAAAAAAAGAAAAAAAAATATATCAGAAACAAGTCACACATCAGTCATCAAATTAAGATACATATATTCCTTACAAATATGTTTTTTTTTTTCAAACTCAAACCTAGCAAAGGAGAAATATATCAGTGTTTAGATTTAAACTGTGTGTCAGTCTTTCAAAATACTTTCATCAAAGTAGAAAAAAATCGTGTGCTAAATGTGTATGGTGAACTTGGACTGGTGATCTATTTCGCATATGGTAATAAACATGTTTCAGTGCTCTTCTCTCAAATTATCCCTCCCTACCTTCTCCCATAGAGCCAAAAAGTCTATTCTTTACATCTCTGCCTTTTTTGATACTTGCATGTAGGGTCGTCATTACCACATTTCTAAATTCCATATATACACATTAAAATATTGTATTGGTGTTTTTCCTTCTGATTTACTTCACTCTGTATAAGTCGGTGCACTGGGATGACCCTGAGGGATGGGATGGGGAGGGAGGTGGGAGGGGGGTTCAGGATGAGGGATACATGTACACCCATGGCTGATTCATGTCAATGTATGGCAAAAACTACCACAGTTTTGTAAAGTAATTCACCTCTCATTAAAATAAACTAATTAAAAAATGTATATGGTGAGTATAAAGTTAGTGGTGGCATTCAAATTTTCCTTAGAAAAAGTATGTATTTTTTTTCAAAATCTAAAATTCATTTTTTAAATTTATTTTTAATTGTAGAATAATTACTTTATGATAGTGTGCTGGTTTCTGCCATATATCAACATGAATTAGCCATACCTATTCTTGAATCTCCCTCCCACTTCCTACCCCATCCTACACCTCTAGGTTGTCACAGAGAATTAGGTTTGAGTTCTGCATGTCATAAAGCAAATTCTCATTATTTTACATATGGTAATATATATATTTCAAAGCTACTTTCTCAATTTTGCCACCTTCTCCTTCCCTCAGTGTCTACAATCTATTCTTTATGTCTGTATCTCCCTTGCTTTGCTGCAAACAGGTTCATCAGTATCATCCTTTCTAGACTACATACATATGCTTTAATATACTATATTTGTCTTTCTAACTAACTTCATTACTTCACTTTGTTTAATAAGCTCTATTATTATAATAGGCTCTATAATGAAGCTCCATTGCATTAGATCTGACTCAAATGCACTAGTTTTACAGGTGAGTAATATTCCTCTATACCACAACTTCTTTATCCATTCATCTGTATATAGACATGTAGGTTGCATCTATATCACACCTATTGTAAATAGTGCTGTGATGAACACTGGGATTCATATATCTTTTTCAAGTATTTTTTCCTCAGTATATGCCCAGCAGTGAGATCGTTGGGTCCTATGGTAGACTTACTCCTAGTTTTTTTTTTTTAAGGAATCTCCGTGCGGTTCTCCATAGTGGCTGCATCAATTTACATTCCCACCAACAGTGCAAGAGAGTTCTGTTTTTTCCACACCCTCTCTAAATTTATTGTTTGTAGATTTTTTTGATGATGGCTATTCTGAGCAGTGTGAGAAAATACTTCATTGTAGTTCTGATTTGCATTTCTCTAATAATGAGGGATGTTGAGCATCATCTTTTCATGTATTTATTAGCCATCAGCATGTTTTCTTTGCAGAAATGTCCACTTTTTGATTACTTTGTTTGCTTTTCTGGTTCTGAGCTGCATGAATAGGTTTCATATTTTACAGACTAATCATTTGTCAGTTGTTTTATTTGCTATTATTTTCTCCAATTGAAGATTGTCTTTTCACCCTATTTACAGTTACCTTCACTGTGGAAAAGCATTTAGCTTAATTAGGTCTCATTTGTTTATTTTTGTTTTTACTTCTATTACTCTAGGAGGTGGGTCTGAGAAGATCTTGCTGTGATTTATGTTAAAGTGTGTTCTGCCTATGTTTTCCTCTAACAGTTTTATAGACTTTGATTTTATATTTATATCTTTAATCCATTTTGAGTTCATTTTTTAAAGGAAATGTTCTAATTTCATTCTTTTACATATAGCTGTCCAGTTTCCTCAGCACCACGTGTTGAAGAGACTATCTTTCCTCCATCATATATTCTTTGTTAAAGACAAGGTTCCTGTAGTTATGTGGGTTTGTCTATGGGCTTTCTATCTTTTCCACTGTTCTATATTCCTGTTTTGTGCTAGTACCGTATTATCCTGGTGACTATAGCTTTGTAGTATATTCTGAAGTCAGGAAGGTTGATTCCATTTTTCTTTCTGGCTATATGGGGTCTTTTGTGTTTCCATACAAATTGCAAAATTTTTTGGTCTAGTTCTGTGTAATATACTAAAGGTATTTTGAAAAGGATTGCATTGAATCTGTAGATTGCTTTGGGTAATATAGTCATTTTCACAATATTGATTCTTCCAATCCAAGAACATGGTATATCTCTCCACCTGTTTGTGTCATCTTTGATTTCTTTCATTCGTGTCTTATAGTTTTCTGCATATAGGTCTTTTATCTCTTTAGGTAGGTTTATCCTAGATTTTTATCCTTTGTGTTGCAATGTGAATATAGCAATGATTTCTTGGATATGATACCCAAAGCATAGGAAACAAAAGAAAAAATAGGTAAGTGGGGTTGCATTCTTAATTAAAAGACTTGTGCATAGCAAAGCAAACAATCAAAAGAATGAAAAGGAAATAAAATATTTCCAACATATATATACATCAGTTCAGTTCAGTCGCTCAGTTGTGTCTGACTCTTTGCAGTCGCATGGACTGCAGCATGCCAGGCTTCCCTGTCCATCACCAATTCCTAGAGTTGACTCATACTCATGTCCATTAAATCAGTGATGCCATCCAACCATCTCTATATATCCATGTGTGTGTGTGTGTGTGTGTGTGTGTGTGTGTGTGTGTGTGTGTGTGTATGATAAGAGACCAGAATATATAAAGAAATCCTACAACTCAACAACAGAAAAATGAAGTAATCTGATGAAAAGAATAGGCAAAATATTTGAATATATATTTTTTCAATGATGATATACAAATTGTCAAGCATAGAAAATATTCTCAACATGACTAATCATGTAAATCAAAACCATAATGAGACAATATTTCATACCCATTAGGGTGGTTACTATCAAAACTTGAAAAAATAGAAAAGAAAACATGTTGGTGAGGATATGGAGAAATTGGAATGCTTATATCCTGTTGATAGGATTGCAAAATAGTGCAGCATCTATGAAAAAATTGACTGAGGTTCTTCAAAAAACAATTATAGAACTACCATACATTCCAGCAATCTCACTTCTTTGTATATATCCAAAAGAAAGGAAAACAGGCTCTTGAAGAGATAGTCACATACACTTGTTCATGGTAGCACTATTCACAGTAGCCAAGAGGTGAAAGCAACTCAGATATTCATGAACAAATGAATGAATAAACAAAGAGTCAATATATATCCAATGGAATATTATTCAGCCTTAAAATGGAAGGAAATTTTGCTGCATGCTACAACATAGATGAATCTTAAGGATTTTATGCTAGGTAGAAAAAAAACAACAGTCACAGAATGATAAATATTGTATAATTTTACTTGGTGCCAAACTAGCCAAAATCACAGAAACAAAAAATAGAAAAGTGGTTATCAGAGGTTGGGGTGGGGTTGGGGAGAGTGAAAAGTTTAATGAATGGGTATAGGGTTTCAGCTTTGCAAGATGAAAAGTGTCTGGAGATCTCTTTCCTAACAATGTGAATGTACTTACTACTATCAAATTGTACATTTAAAAATGGATAATATGGTACATTTGATATTGTGTGTGTGTGTGTTAGTCAGTCAGTTGTGTCTGACTCTTTATGACCCCATGGACTATACCCTACCAGGCTCCTTTTTCCATGGGATTCTCCAGGCAAGAATACTGGAGTGGTTTGCCATTGATATTGAGATTTCTTTATTGTAATAAAAAAAAACTTTCAAATACTTTGAAGGTGGTGCCTGAGAACTGTACCAAATATTTTCTCTCCTGTAATTTTTATTTCAATGTATGTATGAGTTAATAACCATCTTTAAAATCAGAAAAAAAAAAACGTGAATTGGATCAATTCTTCTCACAGATACATAGAGTTTCTTTCACTATAGCAATGTAAGTTTCTTTAGGAAAAGTGATTACCCAAATTTTGAAACAATAAGAAAACGATATGTCAAGGCTAGTTGTCATGCAACACCAAGGTAGGTGTAGGGGGCAACAAATTGCATGAACCTTGTGGTTTATGGAAAAACAACCATTTAATGACATAAAAGGCGTACAGAATAAGGGAAAATGTGTGTTTCAGATTGAATCATTGCCTTTAAACATAAACATTAATGAGCTGTGAAATGCACATAATGATAAAAAAAAGAATGAGTGGATTGGACATATGAGTGTAAAATGGGTATAAAATGGGAAAAAAGAGATGACTTAAACAATTTCGTATTACTTACCTGGAAACTATTGCCTTGATGATAACTTCTTTAGAGTGAAATAGATCAAAACTCAACTTTATTACACTCTTAAAATTAGCATTCAGTCACTAACAAAATAATTCTAAGGTTAGTAAATGGCAGAATTCTAAATTATATGAAGCAAAATATCTTTCTAAAATGTTTTTCTGAGAATTATTTTACTATGGCTGTTTTCAAGTATAATTAGTACTTGAGCAACAGAAAATATACAATAAAAACACAAGTCACAGTAAGAGTATAACATTCCAACTCAACAACTGAGCTCTGTACTTGAAATGCCTAAGTTCTATTAATAGTGCTTGCCAATTTAACATGCTGATTGATTTGGTAATCATTTCAATTGAACTTTTGTATGATTAGTAATATTAAATAATTTAAATAATTCATACCATTTAAATTTTTACTTTGAGTATATTTTGATAAGAAATGTGTTTTTAAAATCTCAAATGCCTGGTGTTGGCTATAAACACCAAGGAAGTATTTTCTGTCCTCTACAGCAGCAATACTTAAAAGTGGTTCTAGTTCTATACTAAACCTATTTTGTGAGGAGCCACACAGAGGAAAGGAATTAAAAGTCAAGAGGTATAACCTGAGATTCCAACCTTGAGAAGGTGTTCCTAGCATAATGCATGATGCTGTCAAAATCATAGCTTTCTCCAAGCGAGTTCACTTCCCCAGGCTCCATCTTCAGAAAATTGTACTCTTGACCTAAGAATCAGGCACAGGAAACGTTTCAGAAACCTTTTAACAGACTGAGAAGAGAATAGAAGAACCCTCCTAGTCCTCTAACTCCTCTCTACTGAAAGCTGATCACTGATCTTCATGTCACTGTATTTACACACAAACACCCAAGTGCACACAAAAGAGGATATCCAGCGCCACTATGTGCACCTGAATATCAGCCTGAAAAAATATTAGTGAATTTCACACTGTTCATGCAGTTCTCAAGGCAAGAATACTGAAGTGATTTGCCACTCCCTTCTTTAGTGGACATTTTGACTATGCCAAAGCCTTTGATTATGTGGATCACAACAAACTGTGGAAAATTCTTCAAAAGATGGGAATACCAGACAACCTTACTTCGGTTCAGTTCAGTTCAGTTCAGTCGCTCAGTCGTGTCCGACTCTTTGCGACCCCATGAATCGCAGCATGCCAGGCCTCCCTGTTCATCACCATTTCCCGGAGTTCACTCAGACTCATGTCCATTGAGTCCATGATACCATCCAGCCATCTCATCCTTGGTCGTTCCCTTCTCCTCCTGCCCCCAATCCCTCCCAGCATCACAGTCTTTTCCAATGAGTCAACTCTTAGCATCAGGTGGCCAAAGTACTGGAGTTTCAGCTTCAGCATCATTCCTTCTAAAGAAATCCCAGGGTTGATCTCCTTCAAAATGGAATGGTTGGATCTCCTTGCAGTCCAAGGGACTCTCAAGAGTCTTCTCCAACACCACACTTCAAAAGCATCAATTCTTCAGTGCTCAGCCTTCTTCACAGTCCAACTCTCACATCCATGACCACAGGAAAAACCACAGCCTTGACTAGATAGACCTTAGTCGGCATAGTAATGTCTATGCTTTTGAATATACTGTCTAGGTTGGTTATAACTTTTCTCCCAAGGAGTAAGTGTCTTCTAATTTCATGGCTGCAGTCACCATCTGCAGTGATATTAGAGCCCCAGAAAACAAAGTCTGACACTTTCCACTGTTTCCCCATCTATTTCCATGAAGTGATGAGACCGGATGCCATGATCTTCGTTTTCTGAATGTTGAGCTTTAAGCCAACATTTTCACTCTCCTTTTTCACTTTCATCAAGAGGCTTCTTAGTTCCTCTTCACTTTCTGCCATAAGTGTGGTGTCATCTGCATATCTGAGGTGATTGCTATTTCTCCTGGCAATCTTGATTCCAGCTTGTGTTTCTTCCAGCCCAGCGTTTCTCATGATGTACTCTGCATAGAAGTTAATTAAGCAGGGTGACTATATACAGCCTTGACGTACTCCTTTTTCTATTTGGGACCAGTCTGTTGTTCCATGTCCAGTTCTAACTGTTTCTTCCTGACCTGTAAACAGATTTCTCAAGAAACAGGTCAGGTGGTCTGGTATTCCCATCTCTCTCAGAATTTTCCACAGTTTATTGTGATCCACACAGTCAAAGGCCTTGGCAATCTTACTTGCTTCCTGAGAAATCTGTATGCAGGTTAAGAAATACCAGTTAGAACCAGACATGGAACAACAGACTGGTTTCAAGTTGAGAAAGGAGTATCTCAAGGTGTAAATTGTAACCCTGCTTATATAACTTATATGCAGAGTACATCATGTGAAATGCCAGGCTAGATAGGTACAAGCTGGAATCAAGACTGCCAGCAAAAAATATCAATAACCTCAGATATGCAAGTGACACCACTCTTACGGCAGAAAGTGAAGAACTAAAGAGCTTCTTAAAGTGAAGAGGAGAGTAAAAAAGCTGACTTAAACTCAACATTCCAAAAACTAAGATCATGGCAACTGGTGCCATCACTTTATGGCAAACAGATGGGGAAAAAGTGGAAACAGTGAGAGACTATTTTTTCTGGGCTCCAAAATCACTGCAGATGGTGATTTCAGCCATGAAGTTAAAAGACACTCCTTGGAAGAAAAGCTGTGACCAACCTAGACAGCACATTAAAAAGCAGAGACATTACTTGGGCACAAAGGTTTGTCTAGTCAAGGTTGTGGTTTTTCCTGTGGTCATGTATGGATGTGAGTGTTGGACTATAAAGAAAGCTGAGTCCCAAAGAACTAATGCTTTTGAACTGTGGTGTTGAAGAAGACTGTTTAGAGTCCCTTGGAGTGCAAGGAGGTCAAGCCAGGAAATCCTAAAGGAAATCAGTTCTGATTATTCATTGGAAAGACTGATGCTAAAACTGAAACTCCAATACTTTGGCCACCTGATGTGAAGAACTGACTCACTGAAAAAAACCCTGATGCTGGGAAAGATTGAAGGCAGGAGAAGGGGATGACAGAAGATGAGACGGTTGGATGGCATCACTGAGTCAATGGACATGAGTTTGAGTAAACTCCAGGAGTTGATAGACCTGGAAGCCTGGCATGCTGCAGTCTATGGGGTCACAAAGATTCGGAGATGACTGAGCAACTGAACTGAACTGAATAAGTTGATTTTGGCAAAAAGGTAGATTACCAAAAGCATACTTTGGATTTTTCTTTCTGTACTCTTCTCTCTTATGACTCTATTGGCCTAGATAAATAAATCTTTCTACTTGTATTAGATGATTTCTACAAAACAATGGGAAATATTATATGTTGCAAATACACATATTTCAAGTATGTGCTACGTGACTTTGTCACTAAAGATGAAATAACAACAGAACGTTTCACTCAAAGCTGAAACAAGATTCTCTTTGATGAAAAGGAAGCTCTAATCAGAAGGCTTTTTAGAAGAATATGCTTCAGGGTTTAATTTTTCTTTTTTCACTTTTCATGACTGCCATATTAACTTATGGACATCTTCACATTAATAGATTTCTCAACTGCCTCTTTGTATCTGTATTATAATATTATTTCTTGAAATCTGAAAAGAATATAGTGTTAAATGTGTAGATCTACATTAGTGGTTCCAGAAATGTTTCCTCAGATAGAGTTTAAGTTTCACTGATTCATTTTTCATTTTTCACAATTTCAGCACCCAAAGAAGGCTGTTTTTATGGCTCATTCTGAAACATCTAAATGTAAAGTTGAGGTATTAGGATTCCAAATTCAAGGTTGGAGTTTGGAACAGAACTATTACAATGTACAATGTTTATGCAACTATCTAAATTTTATTCCAATTGTTATATTATTACTAAATCTGAAAATATAACATTAAAAAGTTTTCCAAAAGCTAATAAAGAAACTGAGTGATGTACAGAGCATAATACCTTTTGTACGAGTGATAAGAAGACTGACATACTCAGTTCAGCTCAGTTCAGTCACTCAGTCCTGTCCAACTCTTTGCGACCCCATGGTCTGCAGCACGCCAGGCTTCCCTGCCCATCACTAACTCTTGGAGTTTACTCAGACTCATATCCATAGAGTCGGTGATGCCATCCAACCATCCCATCCTCTGTCATCTCCTTCTCCTCCCACCTTCAATTTTCCCAGCATCAGGGTCTTTCCAATGAGTTAGTTCTTTACATCAGGTAGTTTCAGCTTTAGCATCAGTCTTTCCAGTGAATATTCAGGACTGATTTCCTTTAGGATTGATTAGTTCGATCTCCTTGCAGTTCAAAGGACGCTCAAGAGTTTTCTCCAACACCACAGTTCAAAAGCATCAGTTATTCTGTGCTAAGCTTTCTTTATAGTCCAACTCTCACATCCATGCATGACTACTGGAAAAAAACATCACTTTGACTAGATGGACCTTTGTCGGCAAAGTGATGTCTCTGCTTTTTAATGTGCTGTCTAGGTTGGTCACAGCTTTTCTTCCAAGGAGCAGCATCTTTTAATTTCATGGCTGCAGTCACCATCTGCAGTGATTTTGAGCCCACTCCCAGCCCCCCAATCACTTAAGCATTAAAGATGAAACAGTAAGCCTTAAGTTGTAGAACCCGTAGCCCAGAGTAAAGTGTTCTGTGCTTAGTCACTTCAGTCATGTCCAATTCTCTCTGACGCTATGGACCATGGTCTGTCAGGCTCCTCTGTGCATAGGATTCTCCAGGCAAAATACTGGAGTTGGTTGCCATATCCTTCTCTAAAAGTGTTTTAGTTCACCTTTACAATGAATTCACACATTAAATAGTTTTCAGTGAACTAACAGACCAAATAATGATATATATGTTCCACAAATCTCTGTGGCTATTACTACTCTTCTCAGGAAATACATTACATTGTCTTTAACCTCTGATAGAAGCAAGCGTTATAACTCTACCCTTCATTAAAAAATAGTAAGTATATTTTAGTATATCCTATTCTAATTGTGATGTTTATAAAGCTATGGAGTTGATTTTATTAATATTAACCTGTAATCTACTGGATATTTCAACTTCCAAGCACAATATGTGAATATGCTCCTTAAGTAAAGCAAAATGTTTCATCAAAATTTCTGAAAGTGGAACATGAAGCAACTTTGGTAATACCTTCTGAAGCATATAATTGAGCATTTACCATGTATATGACATAGTGGTTAAAAAGAACACAGCCATATATGGACTCTGTAAAGAAAATTAGACTTATTTTATGAAAGAAGGGAAAAGAAAATCAGATACAAAGAGCACCAGCAAAACTTATCCTAAACATTTTTTTTTTTAATGAAAAGCCTCATTCTTAAAGGCTTGTTCTAAAATGGCTTAAAACTAATCTAAAAGTAATTCAATCCTCGCACAAAATTGGCTCCTATCATGCAGAGCCACTAATTTTGCATATGAATGCAAAGCTAAATTTGACATTTACTAGACATTGCCCTAGAATAACACTTAATCTTAAGTTTCTGAATAAGTACAGATCTGTGAAAGTTATTCTCCAACATGAATTCTTTCATATTAGAATTATAATCAGCCTTCAGTATCTGCATAAGATTGGTTCTAGGAACTTCTTGGATACCAAAATTTGTGGATGCTTAAGTCCTTTATATAAAATGGTTTAGTACAATGAATAAATTTTGATTCAAAGGTTGGTTGAATCTCTGGATGCAAAACTCTACAAATATAGAGGGCCAACAGTTCATACATACAAATTATTGCAAGTGAATGAGAAAAGTGAGAATAGTCATATGTTGAGAATATTGTTGAATCTATAAAGGGGTGACAAAATGTGCACAGAGTTCCAAATACTCAGAACATCTCATTAAATAAATTACTTTTCCATTAACCTGAATAGTGACTCAACAACAACAAAAAGAAAAGCCATAATTAGTTTCTATAAGTTACTTTGTCAGCATAATAGAGGAAACTTAATAACTGTAGTTAAAAGAAAACTTTTTCTCATTTAATTGGTAGTTGGAGTAATCATCAGAAATACTATTTCCTCTTTGTCTCTCAGTGATAAAAAAAAGTATTAGATGAATCTTGATAGCTGCTCAGGAGTTAAAGAGTCTTCCATATTGAGAGTACAGATTTTATTTACTTCTCTTTCAACACTACGGAATACTTCTTTATTCTTGAAATGATCTCTTCCCTGTAACATTATACTTATTGATTTTTCTCCTACCTTTAGACCAAACTTAATCTTTTGAGAGATTCTCTCAAACTGTAACTTAAATGGTGGTATTCCCCATATTCTACCTGAAATCTTATTTCCTTCTTTCTCCAACATTTCCTGAACAGTCAAATCCTGTATCAAATTCCTTTCTAGATATGTCCTAAAGTCTAGATTTGCCTTCCCTTTGTCTGCTAAATATCTCTACTTCAATCATCTAAAGGCTTCTCAAATTCACACATATGCTAATTGAAATTATTATTT
>SJYC01072206.1:0-17971 GCA_006408675.1 Madoqua kirkii
CTGCGATTCATGGTGTCGCAAAGAGTCGAACACGACTGAGTGACTGAACTGAACTGAACTGAGATTGAGAGGTAATTACGAGATTATCTGGTATATTTGGAGGGGAAAAAAGTGCATAAACCAACTGACCAGAGAGGGTGGAGGTAAAACAAAGAATATTGGCAAAGACTATGAAAGAGTATAAATATGGACCATCCAACCAGAAGGAAAAATCACTATGGATGATGATTCTGCCTTCCTCTGACCAAAAAGCAGGACTCTCTTTATCAAGTTAGGAATTTGAAAACAATGTATACATGACCAGATGTTATTAATACTAAGTGTATAACTTCATGGTGTGGTCCATGCTCCAAACCACAATATATCCACTAATGAACAAAATATAGTGCAGACAATAGCATGTGCTATAAAAATAATCTAATTTTTATCATTGCTATATTTTTGATTGACTAAAATTTCTGTTTGGCTTTTCAAATACTGAGTATCCTAACGTGACAAATTATCTCCATCTGTTTTATCTTTATTATCTTCATTGCATCTGATTTCAATATCCTGGTGCTTTTTCCAGAACATTAAGATATGGTCTTGCTTCATTATAACCAGGCTATTGTCGTTCAGTTGCTAAGTCATGTTCCACTCTTTGCAACCCCATGGACTGCAGCATGCCAGGCTCCCCTATCCTTCACCATCTCCCAGAACTTGCTCAGACTCAAGTCCATTGAGTTGGAGATGCCATCCAACCATCTCATTCTCTGCCACCCCCTCTCCTTTTGCCTTCAATATTAACCAGGTAAGTTATTTAAATTCCCTGATTCTTCATTTGCTTATCCATGAATTGATAGTTGGAAAGCGTTTCATAGGGGTGTTTATGAATATAAAGAGAAAATGTATGTGAAAGACTTTTTGTACTTTCTTGCATTCAGTAGATGTTCAATTCATTATGATCCTTTTGCCTTCAATATTAACCAGGTAAGTTATTTAAATTCCCTGATTCTTCATTTGCTTATCCATGAATTGATAGTTGGAAAGCGTTTCATAGGGGTGTTTATGAATATAAAGAGAAAATGTATGTGAAAGACTTTTTGTACTTTCTTGCATTCAGTAGATGTTCAATTCATTATGATTACTATTAAAGTATTTGAGTAGCAGCAGAAATCCGGGTATCAGGTAACCCATCCATAGACTCATGAGAGATATTTAATGATTGTTTTTAAGATATTAAATCTGGGGGGATGGATTCACAGAGTAACGTCATAAAAATTTTGATAGACGGCATTTTATGTTGATGTTTTCTTATAGCTCTTTTAACGAATATATTTTTTTTTGCAAAAATTTGTATCCCCACTGCCTTTAGAGCCACAAAAAGTCATCCTTATGTGTGTGCGCCAAGGGGAAGTGGGTTTTCTTCATTACCTGTTCTTCTATCACACAGATTTTCAATGTTGACTAATGAATGGTCCTCACACTAACATTATATGATCCTATCCTACAAATGAGCACATCATCAATTACACAGAACATAAGAGAAATCTAGAAAAGCTTAAAAGGGTGGGGAGGGAATAGTTGGAGAAATGTGAATAGTGTTTGCTTCTTCTTTCAAATATGATTTATTTTAAAAAAATTATTTTGTTCAGTTATTTTGGGCTGTGCCAGGTCTTCGCTGTTGAGCAGGCTTTTCTCCAGCTTCAGCTCACCGATTGCTTACGGCAGTGGCTTCCGTTTTTGCGGAGCACAGGCGCTAGGGTGCTAGGGCTTCAGTCATTGCAGCACGTGGGCTCAGTAGTTGCGGTTCCCAGGCTCGGTAGCTGCGGCCCACGGGCTTAGTTGCTGCGTGGCATGCGGGATCTTCCCGGACCAGGGATCGAAACCGTGTCTCCTGAATTGGCAGGCAGATTCCTCATCACTGAGTCACTAGGGAAGCCCGATTTCTTTTCTTCTTCTTCTTTTTTTTTTTTTTTCTGGTAGAGAGGGTAGAGAGGAAGAAAAAGGTGGAGTGTTAGAACAGCATCTGCAGTGACATGCACGTGAGGACAGGCCGTGCTCTTGTTTTAGCCTCCATGACATTGCTGTGGCAAGAGAAAATGTGTGTCACTGAGGCCAGAATAAGCCTCTTCCTTACAATCTGTCTTTGAATTATTTACTGTTCTCAGAAGAACAATACAGAGCAGTGTGACTGACATCACAAGAACCAAAGACTTGACTTTCATGGAGACGTTTCAAAAAGTCACAGTGGATGTGCTCACCCAGCTGGGGACACAGGTACAATTTTCTTCTCTCCGTATCATCTTTCCTGACTAGGCAGGCAGCTGAAAGACCCTGTCAGTGAGAGACCATTGTCATAGCAAACAAGGGGATGACTTGCCTCATACAGGATGAATTGACACACAGTCACCTTGGAGAGATGCAAATGCCAAAAACACATTGGAATTTTGATGACTAACAATTATTTTATCTGAATAATTGAATATATCTATTCTTAGGAATTATTTGACCCAATAATTATTACCCAGGAAAATTAAGTGTGTGTTTGAAATCCACATTTTATCGCCAGTAACGAGCCTGTCAATTCCATCCCATTCAACAGTTTTTCTTACAGGTTAATATTAAATTTTTCTTACAGTTAATATTAAAAAGACACTGGAAAGCAGTTCATAACCATATATGCCTATAGAATCTATGGATTATAGCCTATCAAAATAAGTGACTACTTATGTATGGAACGTCTGACAACCTGATTCATTTAAAAAACATATATAATCCAACCAGCTAGCATTTTACACCTTTCATTCCACCAGTTTCATGACAAGAAAAGAAAAAGCATTTAGCATTATGCGTTTCTCACAGCACTGAGGATAGGGGAGTGTGCTAGTTTGTGGCAACAGTAATGCAATAGAAAGTACAGAAGTCTCGCAGTTAGACAGCCTGGTTCAAATCTGTCGTGATTCAAATCCATGACCTTAAGAAAGTTATTCACTTACCATTTTAAAGCGTATTTTACTCAACTATGAAAAGAGGGAGGAGAGACATAATAATCAACTAAGAGGGTTGTGAAAATAAAATACGATATATAACCTGCAATATGTAAAATATGTAACATGTTTGGCCCATCATGGAAGTTCAGTCATTTCAGCATCCCTTCCCTATTTGTGTGAGAGATCACCGACTCCAGAATTGGATGCATCTGTCCAGACCACAAGTCTTGAGTGTTGTAAAGGTCATTGCTCCCCTTAATTTTCACAACCATTTTATTCTCACAACCATTTTATTCTCATAACCATTTCATTCCTTTGGTTATGAGGAGACTGGAGATCTGAGAAAGAAAGACCCTTGCCCAGTTCACAGAGCTGGTCAACGATGGAGCCATGATTGGAATCTATCTGAGTTGAGTCACCAGTCCCGGCTGTTTTACTTCACCCAACAGGAGGAATCTGCTTCACTGTGCACTTCACTAGAGTGTCAGGGACAAGGGCACTATATCAATAAAAGAAAAGTAAAAGAAAATCAAAATTAAGCCATTTAACTAATAATTCATGCCAAACTATATGTAGAGTAGAATTCAGCAGTCACGTGGATTTTTCAAAATAAACTGATATTTCAATAATATTTTTTGCTTGTAGCAGCTACTTTATGTTGTGTTTCCCTACTCACTGACATTAAAATTTTTTGTTACTGCCACAAGGCAACTTTAAAAAGAAAGTTGAGAAGAGCACCAGGCTGGGGCAGAAACAGACAAGTCACCAGGCAGAAGCAGGAATTACCCAAAGCTGGCCTGATGCCGGAACCAGCTACAGCTGCTTTCATTTTATTTAGTTCATCTTATTTCAGCCGTCAAACCAGGTGGACAGAGGAACTGAAACAGAGTTCCCTAAAACTGAGTTCCCCTGCTAAGGGTATGCTTCATCTCTCTGTCCAAGATCTATGCCCTTTCTTGTCCTGCCCCTGCTCTCCTAAGAACTGAAGGTCATCAAAGAAAAAGCAGGGCTGGGGTCGGGGGACGTGGGTGATGAAACCAAACAGGACCCCACAAGGCCTTCCCAGGTACAAAAATCCCTCTGTGCTATTTCCTGTTTGTAGGGAAAAAAGGCTTAGTTTCCTGAGCCTTCCTGAGTTCCAAAGAGCAGACTCAAACAGCTGAGGATTAGAACAACAATCACTGGACTCTAGTCCCTCTTAAAAGGATATAGATAATAATCTGATGCATATCTTTGAGTTATTCTGCAGAAATGAAGACCCTCATCCAGGTGGAGGGTGGTGATTACATGCTGAGCACAAGCACTAGACCCCTGATGGGTTGCAGCCAGAAGGTAGATAACTGAGAGTCTCAATGCATCACCCTGTTATCTCACAACCAACCAGTCAGAAGAAAATCCGTGAGCTGATCATGCTGCCTATGGCTCTCTCCTCTAAAACCGTCATTAAAAATACTTGCCTGAAAGCCAAAAGGGGGTTCAGTTCTTTTGAGCATAGTGCCCTGCAAATAAACCCTGACTTTGCTGCAAACACCTGCTATTAGACTTGGCTTTCTGCATTGCAGGCACACAAGCCCTTGCTCAGTAACAGAACAATTAAAGCATAAAGTTATCTTTGCATGCTAAGTCGCTTCAGTGGTGTCTGACACTTTGCTACCCTATGGACTGCAGCCCACCAGGCTCCTCTGTCCATGGGCTTCTCTAGGTAGAAATACTGGAATGGGTTGCCAAACCCTTCTCCAAGGGATCTTCCCAGACCAGGGATCAAACTCACATCTCTTACATCTGAATTGACAGGCGGGTTCTTTACCACTAGCACCACTTGGGAAGCCCAAAGTTATCTTTAGGATTTTTCCAAGTATTTCTCTCAAGAAGAGATGATTCAGACCCATTATATCATTGTGTTCTTCATAAGGTCAGGGGCAGCCCTTGGTGACATGTTAGACCAAGTACTAAGACTGGAGGTCCTAAACTGACAACTTTCAGGTAAAAACACCATGAATTTTCTTAGAAATCAGCCCATGAAAAAGAGCACGTCGATTTAAACTCCAAACCAATATTTATGAATAAGCATTAAAAATAGATCATAGAGATTTTATTTAGGATGACCAGATAAAAATATAAGGCAGAAAAGTAAAAGTTCTAGATTTCAATTAATTTGTTTTCAACATGGGTCAGTTAGCATAGATCATTCTTTTTCAAATCACCAGTCAAATAGTCTGTTCAGTGGCACTGTTGGTTATTTTAAAATGGGATAGAATAGAGTATATTGCCTATAGTAAGACTAAGTATTGTGGTAAAGTTTTACATGTTATATATGTAAATGTGCAAGTGCATTTGTTAGTGCTGGGTCACACTCTCTAAGATTTCCAAGTGCGTGTTACAACAAAATTTCAAGGTTACTGATCTAGATGGTAGCTCAGATGGTAAAGAATCTGTTTGCAATATAGGAGATGCAATCAGAGTTCCCTAAAACTGAGTTCCCCTGCTAAGGGTATGCTTCATCTCTCTGTCCAAGATCTATGCCCTTTCTTGTCCTGCCCCTGCTCTCCTAAGAACTGAAGGTCATCAAAGAAAAAGCAGGGCTGGGGTCGGGAGACGTGGGTGATGAAACCAAACAGGACCCCACAAGGCCTTCCCAGGTACAAAAATCCCTCTGTGCTATTTCCTGTTTGTAGGGAAAAAAGGCTTAGTTTCCTGAGCCTTCCTGAGTTCCAAAGAGCAGACTCAAACAGCTGAGGATTAGAACAACAATCACTGGACTCTAGTCCCTCTTAAAAGGATATAGATAATAATCTGATGCATATCTTTGAGTTATTCTGCAGAAATGAAGACCCTCATCCAGGTGGAGGGTGGTGATTACATGCTGAGCACAAGCACTAGACCCCTGATGGGTTGCAGCCAGAAGGTAGATAACTGAGAGTCTCAATGCATCACCCTGTTATCTCACAACCAACCAGTCAGAAGAAAATCCGTGAGCTGATCATGCTGCCTATGGCTCTCTCCTCTAAAACCGTCATTAAAAATACTTGCCTGAAAGCCAAAAGGGGGTTCAGTTCTTTTGAGCATGAGTGCCCTGCAAATAAACCCTGACTTTGCTGCAAACACCTGCTATTAGACTTGGCTTTCTGCATTGCAGGCACACAAGCCCTTGCTCAGTAACAGAACAATTAAAGCATAAAGTTATCTTTGCATGCTAAGTCGCTTCAGTGGTGTCTGACACTTTGCTACCCTATGGACTGCAGCCCACCAGGCTCCTCTGTCCATGGGCTTCTCTAGGTAGAAATACTGGAATGGGTTGCCAAACCCTTCTCCAAGGGATCTTCCCAGCCCAGGGATCAAACTCACATCTCTTACATCTGAATTGACAGGCGGGTTCTTTACCACTAGCACCACTTGGGAAGCCCAAAGTTATCTTTAGGATTTTTCCAAGTATTTCTCTCAAGAAGAGATGATTCAGACCCATTATATCATTGTGTTCTTCATAAGGTCAGGGGCAGCCCTTGGTGACATGTTAGACCAAGTACTAAGACTGGAGGTCCTAAACTGACAACTTTCAGGTAAAAACACCATGAATTTTCTTAGAAATCAGCCCATGAAAAAGAGCACGTCGATTTAAACTCCAAACCAATATTTATGAATAAGCATTAAAAATAGATCATAGAGATTTTATTTAGGATGACCAGATAAAAATATAAGGCAGAAAAGTAAAAGTTGTGGATTTCAATTAATTTGTTTTCAACATGGGTCAGTTAGCATAGATCATTCTTTTTCAAATCACCAGTCAAATAGTCTGTTCAGTGGCACTGTTGGTTATTTTAAAATGGGATAGAATAGAGTATATTGCCTATAGTAAGACTAAGTATTGTGGTAAAGTTTTACATGTTATATATGTAAATGTGCAAGTGCATTTGTTAGTGCTGGGTCACACTCTCTAAGATTTCCAAGTGCGTGTTACAACAAAATTTCAAGGTTACTGATCTAGATGGTAGCTCAGATGGTAAAGAATCTGTTTGCAATATAGGAGATGCAAGAGACAGAGGTTTGGTCCTTGGGCTGGGAAGATTCCCTGAAGAAGGGAATGGCTACCCACTCCAGCATTCTTTTTTGTTTGTTTGGAGTATGTAAATTTATTGGTTTATTTAAAGACATTATCCTGGGGGTGGAGAAGGAGAGGGTGAACCAATGGAGAGAGTAGCAGGGAAACACATACATTACCACAGCTAAAACAGATAGCCAGCAGGATTTGCTGCATGACTCAGGGAGCTCAGACCAGGGCTCTGTGACAACCCAGAGGGGTGGGATGGGATAGGAGGTGGGAGGGAGGAAGGAGGCTCAAGAGGGAGGGGACACGTGTACAGAAACCAACACAACACAGCAAAGCAACTATCCTTCAATTAAAAATAAATAAATTTAAATAAATAAAATCTATACAAATTTTTTAAAAGACATTATCCTAGATTCTATATATATATATAGTATAGTATATTTGTTTTTCTCTTTCTGATTGACTTCACTCTGAATAACAGACTCTCAGTTCATCCACCTCATAGAACTGTCTCAAATTCATTATTTTTATGGCTGAGTAATATTCCATTGCATATATGTACCACATCTTCTTGATCCATTCATCTGTCAATGGAAATCACAGTGCACTGAGCTCTCTTGTCAAGGAGTCCCAGAAACGCCTACCCCTGACATGCCAGCCGTTTATCCACTGACATGCATATGGCCTTGCCACTCCAGTATTCTTGCCTGGAGAATCCTATGAACAGAGGAGCCTGGCATGCTACAGTCCCTAAGATTGCAAAGAGTGGACACAGCTGAGCGACTAGCACTGAACTGGACTGATTTAGATAAAATCTAAGGGGACTTTCAGCTCTGAAAGCCACATGATTCTGCTTTGGTCCAAACTGGTAGCATCCAGATCAACTTTCTGCAGACCCAGAGTTTCCTGGAGGTTGCTCAGGATAGAGGTTGTTCAGGGATGGGCCTCAGAAGGGTTGATGTAACAGAGCTGCAATCCACCAAGTCCAGGGCAGCTCCTCTCTCCCCTCAGACGTATTTTGTATTGTTAAGCAAAGAAATAACTCACGGCCTATGGTGTGGGCATATGCCCCCATATCTGGAGTCAGTGATATCCCACACAAGCAGGGGAAGGGTTATTGAAACGACTGCACTTTCATGATGAGCCAAACACAGTATATATTTTATGTATTATAAGCTATATATATTATTTTCTTTTCACAATCCTCTTATTTGATTATAGTTGAGTCTACACTCCCTCTGTTCATAGTTGAATAAAATAAGCTTTAGAATAGTAAATGAGTAACTTGCTTGAGGTCATGGATTTGAATCATGACGACTTGAACCAGGCTGTCTAACTGCAAGCCTTCCGTACTTTTCTCTGCACTGCTGCCTCTGCAGATGAGCACATTCTGCTCCTCCCCAGTGCTGAGAGAAACGCATGATGCCAAATGCTTTTAAAAAACACAATTTGAATCTTCTTAGAGATGACTAAGGGCTTTGGGAGCTGGGTGGAACCAAATATTCCTGTTGGAAAACCTTTAAATGAGGAGTGGAAGAAGAAAAGGCAAGAATGTAGAGAGAATCATAGACAGATAAGGTCCCTGATACCAGACACATCCTTTCAGAAGAGATGAGGAACAAAGTTTAAAAGAAGGGGGTGGGGGTGGGGATGGGAATGCTGAATTCAGCTTTCACAAAGTAATGAACAGCTGGAGTGTTTCTTCATGATTTACCCTAATGTAACAAGTTTGGAATTTTTAAGTTTTAGGGAGGAGAGAGGAGATGAAGCTCATGTTAGTTCTTGGTTATCTTTGTAGTAGTTACCCTTTGACACCTAGGAATCTTCAGCTTGCCATAAACAAAAAAAAAAAAAGGCCCAAAAAACCAAAAAAACCTTAGAAGAAAAGAGAAAAAAAAAAGTAAAAGGGGGGGGGGGGGGGGGGGGGATGGGAATGCTGAATTCAGCTTTCACAAAGTAATGAACAGCTGGAGTGTTTCTTCATGATTTACCCTAATGTAACAAGTTTGGAATTTTTAAGTTTTAGGGAGGAGAGAGGAGATGAAGCTCATGTTAGTTCTTGGTTATCTTTGTAGTAGTTACCCTTTGACACCTAGGAATCTTCAGCTTGCCATCTTAGAACATTAACATTCCCACCTAAGGACCTAAGGCCCATGGAAAGGGACCTCTAGGGTGTGGAGGTGGGTCTTGGCTTTCTGGGCACCGCCCACACCTCTTCACCAAGCACTGGAGTAGCATTTCAATGAGGACAAGTTCACAGGAGAAAACTTCCTCAAACACTGAGCTTCTGGTTCACTGAAATGTCTATCTGGGGGTTCCTGGAAAACATTGAGGAGGTGGGACAGATGTGCTAGCAAGCCACGAGCATCTGGAGAGTTTAGCTGAGTGGTTCAGCATCCACTCCAGAGGTTTGATGACCTCTTCTCATCTGCAGTGACAGAAATGTCTATTTCCAGACTGGCAGGGCCCCAATCCACCAGGTCACAGTTCTAGGCGGAAGACTGTACTGTTACAGTCTTGCAGTGTTTTAAAGACTTTGCTCAGGCAGCAAATTGGCCTGAGTAAACTGTGAAGCTCCTGAATCTGATTCCAGTGCCCCCGTGAGATAGTTTCATTGCCCATGAGGGGAGGGTAAAGAGGGTGTGATTCTCGCCAATCAAGAGACTAAATAGCAGCTGTTCCCATAGGCAGCAGTACAAATGACTCTGCTTCTGAGACAGGCTTACAACAAATCCAAACTAATCTTTGTGAAACTGTGCTCTAAATGATTAGTGTTAACAAGCATTTACTAAGACAGTTGCATTATTTTCTCTCCTCAGGATTTCAGAGCCCAGCAAACCCCTCTCACCCACCCTTCTCCTTATTTTGTCATTCCACTGCAGCATCTTTTTTGCACTTCTACAAAAAAAAAAAAAAAAAAAGCCAAGAATCTGCACAAAGATGAGGCTGTTAGAAAAAAAAGAAAAAACTCCATTCCTATTCAGGGCATGGACTGCAGATTCTACCCAATTATTTAGGAGAAATCAGTAGGTAACTTCAAGCCACAGGAGTTATGTAGGTAGACCAAATCCTTGAATCTATCATCTCTTAACATTGAAGAGGTGAGAGAATGATCTAGAAGTCCAACTCAAGGTCTCAGGCTGTCCGTAAGATTTCTCTTCTTGCTGCCAGTGGCTTCTTAATTCAAACAGAGCCAGCTTTCCTAAAGGTTTCCTTCCATTATCCTAGTCTATACTCAGAACTGCATCCCACGGCTTCCAAATTCTATATGATCCAAATCGGGCCCAACTTGGTCACTTTTGTAATCTGATAAAGAATTATGTACAGGTTGTGATAATTGACTGATTAAAAAACAAAGAGGTGTCCATCATCTGCCCAAATGATATTGGAGAACTACTGAGACACTGGTTATTTTTATCTTGCCTCCATAAAAAAAAAAAATTTATGGTGGCAACTTGATAGTTGAGAAAGAGGAAAAACAACAGTTGGAGGAATAGAAGAAGACAGTTTTGACTATTTCAACGAGGGAGAAAGGGCAGTCGAGCATGGCTGAGTCCCTTTGCTGTTCACCTGAAACTATCACGACATTGCTAACTGGCTATGCGTGTGTGTGTGTGCATGCTAAGTTGCTTCAGTCATTTCTGACTCTGTGTTGAGTTGCTTCAGTCATGTCTAACTCTGTGCGATCCTATGGATTGTAGCTTGCCAGGCTCCTCTGTCCATGGGATTCTCCAGGCAAGAATACTGGAGTGGGTGGCCATTCCCGTCTCCAGAGGATCTTCCCTACCCAAGGACTGAACCCGGGTCTCTTGCATAGCAGGCAGAGTCTTCACTGTCTGAGCCACCAAGGAAGCCCAGTATTCTTGCCCAGAGAATTCCATGGACAGAGGAGATGCTAACTGGTACACCAGTACAAAATAAGAAGTTTTAAAAAATAAAATAAAATATTAATATTCATTTTTAAATAAACAAAAGAAGACTGGAGAGGTTAGATGAATTACTACATGGAAAATGTGCCTGCTCTCTTTTCCTTAGATAGTCCTTAGATGTCTGTCAATACCCCTCACCCTCAATCAGTTGCTCTTCTGTTCTTTTCCTCTTCTCCCCACGAGCACACAAATAAAGTTTAAAAAGACACCTCAATGTCAGGGTCCCAGCAAAAAATGTATCAGAACACTGTATAATCTATAAAGAGCAGGATGAAGTAGATGCCTGAGCTGTCATCCTTTGCCTGGGCCATTGTGACAGAGCTGCTATGCCAGCTCCTAAGTCAGCAGAGACAAGCAGCTTTCTCTTTTGTAAAGTTTATTTGGCCATGCCGGATCTTAGTAGAGGCACACAGGGTCTTCCTTGCACTATGTGGAATCTCTCCTTGCGGGGCACCATGGAATGTAGGATCTTAGTTCCCCAGCTAGGGATGGAACCCGTGTCCTCTGCATAGCAAGGTGGATTCTTAACCACTGCACCACCAGGAAAGTCCCAAGAATAATTTTTTGTTCAATAGACCTTCCTTCCAGCCAGGTTGGCAGTATACCTGTATATATTATATGCATATAATTGCCTCTGTCAAGAGAAATAGGGACAATAAAATGGTTTGCAGTTTTGATGTCAAACCACACACAAAAAAGGTATGGTTTTTGTCTCTTAGTTTCAAGGCAAGTCAGCACAATGTAAACCTGGGCTGCTTCACTCTTTGATTTCTTCTATTGAATGGATTTTTCATTCATTTGTTGGGGTTTGTTTCATCTCTTTTGACTGAAGTTTGTGCCCATGCAGCGCTTCTGTGCTTTTCACAGATTCTTTAGGCATATCTCCCTATCTGCAGTTTTTGAATCAAGAGCAACCTGATGGCTCTATTCACAAATGCTCTGACTTTTTCTGAAAGGTTCAAGTACAAGGTTTCAACCAACTCCCTTTTACACTGAAATTTCTCTGGAGAGATCATGGTTCTGGGAGCTAAGACTCAGAGCAAGAGACCGACATAAAACCTATGTTTGTATGACACAGAGCCAGTCACTTTTTAATTAATCAATTGTTCATCAAGAAAAATATTCTAGCCAATGAAGATATCTATCAGAAAAGCAGTTTGGCAAATTCTTTGTAAAGAAAACCATCATGTATGTGATTTTTATTATTTGTCCTAGAAATACAGACATTAGTTAGAGATATGTGGAAGAAATAACAGTTAAAAGGAATTCAACACGTATTTTGAGGGATCTGGAAAAAAAAATGTGTTTTCAGTGAATATTCTATGGATGTAGTGAATAAAAAGTTACGAATTTATATGTCTTAAAAGACACTTGCTCCTTGGAAGAAAAGCTATGACAAACTTAGACAGCATATTAAAAAGCAGAGGTGTCACTTTGCTAACAAAGATCGAAGCTATGGTTTTTCCAGTAGTCATGTACAGATGTCAGAGCTGGACCATAAAGAAGGCTGAGCGCTGAAGAGTCTAGTCCCTAGGACTGCAAGGAGATCAAACTAGTCTATCCTAAAAGAAATTAACCTTGGATATTCATTAAAAGGACCGATGCTGAAGCTGAAGTTCCAATAATCTGGCCACCTGATGCAAAGACCCAACTCATTGGAAAAGATCCTGACACTCAGAAAGATTGAAGGCAGGAGGAGAAGGGGATGATAGAGGATGAGATGGTTAGATGGCATCACCGACTCAGTGGACATGAGTTTGAGCAAACTCTGGAAGATGATGAAGGACAAGGAAGCTTGGCTTGCTGCAGTTCACAGGGTTGCAAAGAGTTGGACACAACTGAGCAACAACAACGTCTTAACGAGATTTCAACAAA
Source organism: Madoqua kirkii (assembly GCA_006408675.1). Classification (NCBI taxonomy): domain Eukaryota; kingdom Metazoa; phylum Chordata; class Mammalia; order Artiodactyla; family Bovidae; genus Madoqua; species Madoqua kirkii. The sequence continues at coordinate 12,822 of SJYC01072206.1, forward strand.
AGAAATATGACATAAGGTAACTAAGATTTTTCTTTTAAAGTGAAAATTAGATTTTAATTTATTTTTGTTCTTGCTCTATGATTTTCCTGTGTCTTCCTTTGCCTTTCTCCTTTAAAGGGCAAAGTAACAGAATTCCAGAGTCCAGCTGGACTCTTTAAATTCAGTCTTCACTTGATCCTTCCTGACATACACTCTGATGTAAAGGGAAACACCAGCTTTGCTTTTTCCAAGTTCTGCCCTTAGTCTACTCTCAATTGAAACATTCAGGGACCGGTTAGCCATGCAGTGAAGTGTGTGGGATTCGTCAGTGTCCTCTGTCTTCCCTTTATTCCTTTTACACCTTTTTTTTCTCATTAGCACTGCACTCTGACCACAAATGAAGGGCAGTAACAGCAGCAGTTCAGTATTTTGGTACAAAGATCAGCTGTAATAAAAATTAAAAGGAGTATCTTGAATAAGGTACAAGATCATCTGGGGTTTTTGCATTTTTGTGATTAAGAGGTGATTGAGCTGTATTCTACCATAATCACCAGTAAAATGAAGATGCAAGAACTAACTCTCTTGAGCTGCAACATCTAATTGAATTCTGGGGATAGTCCAAAACAGGCCACTGTGTAAAGAGATAAACCAGGGTCTTCTGTTTTCTCCTTTCTCCGCACCCACCTCTAATGAAGGGGTAGCTGCTCCGTGTAAATTTTTAAGAGCAAATTTGAATGTTCCTCCTCTATTAATAAGCACCCAGACGACCAAATACAGACATTACTCACACAATATCAGCACTGCTGAAACTACAAACACATCATTTTCTGTTGCAAGCTGAGCAAGAAACAGCTATTTTTATGAATCTGCAGAGTGGTTTGATCGTGTACAAAAGGAGAGAGTGAAAATCACACCAGGGTGAAAATCATATCACACATATGAAAAAGATGACTTAACAGTCTGTGCACAAGTATTAGATATGGAAGGAAGTTCATCTGAGCCCTTGGCTGTGAGAGAATCATTTCCTAGGTAGGGTGATAAGAAGTCTAGGGGTCCCCAAGGAGAGAGGGGTCTGGAATTCTCAAGGAGTAAAAAAGGACAAACTTTTTTTTTTCCCTCTACATTTCTTAGGATTATGTATCCTGCCTGAGGACAGTCTCAGGATTAAACCTGGCTAATCATGTCATCTTAAAATGTAAATTATGGGAGTAGGTCTGGTCTTTACAAGGATTATATAACAATAATGTGTCCTGCCTTCAGACAGTCTCAGGATTAAACCTTCTGGCTAATTCTGTTATCTTAAAATGTAAATTATGGGAGTAGGTCTAGTGAGGTCTTTACAACCTCCAGACATTCTTTGGATTCATTGGGAGAGTATATAACTCCATTGCTAACAATAGCAAGGGGGTACTTTCTACCCCCTTCTGATGTCTATGTCAGAAGCTTTCTCTATCTCCTTTATACTTTAATAAAACTTTATTACACAAAAGCTCTAAGCGATCAAGCCTCGTCTCTGGCCCTGGATTGAATTCTTCTCCGGAGGCCAAGGATCCCAGCATCTTTGCATGGTTCAACAAAAGCCTTTCAGCTGCAGCAATATACTCTAGGACTTTTCACTAGAAATATATTGTTAAGAAGTAAATATTTTACGGTTGATGTCATGATGATGATTTCTGTTTTTTCGGTCTTGGTTTTCTGTATTATTTTAGGTCAGTTGTTATTAGGACTTTATGAAGAAATGTATTTGAATAACTAATAACTGGTGACTACTCTTCTAAGAGTTAACCCCCCCTTCTTATAAAAGCAAAAGCAGAATTTTATATATAACTACTTCCTTGGTATGGTTCACATTCATTATGGCATTGGAAAAGGTTAGAGAAAGCCACGGGGTGTTGTTTTAGGATTAACTGAAACAACATAAAAAACAGATTTGAAATGATGGCCACACTAGATGCTCTATAAATGTTAGCTTTAAAGGGTAATATACTTCCAAAGCCTGATGTTTCTTTTTCCTAAATGGACTTCAATTCATTATGGCATTGGAAAAGGTTAGAGAAAGCCACGGGGTGTTGTTTTAGGATTAACTGAAACAACATAAAAAACAGATTTGAAATGATGGCCACACTAGATGCTCTATAAATGTTAGCTTTAAAGGGTAATATACTTCCAAAGCCTGATGTTTCTTTTTCCTAAATGGACTGTTCCACTTTTGCTTTTCCATTTTTCCTCATTCAGTGATGTCAGGATGAGTAGTTAATTGGTCCAACCCCTTTCAATCTTGTCTATTTGTCTATCTCTGTCTCACTTTCCATATATAAAATGCATTATGTAAAGTTCATAATGAAAAAAACCAAAGTTATCAGTTAGAGAAGAATAACTGCTGGAGATTCTTATCAGAGAAAAATATACTTACTTTTTTTTGTTTGACCCATTAGATTTTTTAATCATGTTTGGTGAAAAAGGAGGGAGGAGTAAAATGGAAAATTAAACCCTATAATTGCATGGGAAACCTTTGAATTAACATAAGGAACAACTTCTTCATTAAGATAAAATGAACTTAGTTTCAGACACTGTATCTCTGTCTCAGTCTCCTCCATCTGCTTATTGGACTAAAGCGTGTAAGTATGTATTACTGGGAAAAACTAATATTTATCTCATAAAGTATGATTTTCAACTTGGAGGGTGCCTAGATTAAATGCCTAGTGATTAAAGGAAAATATCTGGTATCTTTCTAATATACCCATGTGTCTTTACTTACAATGGATCTGACGGAAAGTGATCACTTTAATATTTCAGGAGATTAGGTTTAGATATGCGTATGCATACACATGTGTACATATACATACACATGTGTACATATATATACACGTGTGTGCTCAGTTGTTTGGTCATGTCTGACTGCTTGCAACTCCATGGACTGTAGCTGCTGGACTCCTCTGTCCATGGGAATTCTCCAGGCAAGAATATTGGAATAGCTTGCCATAACCTCCTCCAGGGGATTTTCCCAACCCAGGGATAGAACCCAGGTCTCCTGCATTACAGGCGCATCTATACCATCTCAGCCACCAGGGAAGCCCATACATACACATACACACACATGTATAGACTTATGCACATACCCACCTGTACCCACACAAACACATATGTACAAAGAAAATTATACCAAAAATACAGTGTCCTTTTAAAAAAAATGATCAGATCTCACAGTTGATGTTTTTCGGCAATCCTGTCTATGCATGCAAGTACCACCTGGACAAGACATACAACGTTTCTGTTACTGGAAAAGTACACTTGAGTGCCTTTCCGAATTCCCGTTCTCCAGAGACTACTTTCTAAGTTCGATCACTGCAGATGAGTTTAGTCTGTCCTTGGAATTCATATGAGTGGAAAAATGCAGTATGTTTTCTTCTGTCTCTGGCTTCCTTTACTCAACATAATGATCATTTTATGTTGTTGAGTTTATCCTAATTTGTTTCTTTTTATCGGCACACTATATGAATAATCCAAAAATTATTTACCCACATTTCTGTTGATAAATATTTGTTTTTCTTTTCTGGCTATTCACAATGAAGCTAATATCAACATCTTATAAAAGACATTGTTTGGACATATGTTTTTAGTTTTCTTGAATAAATACCTAGGAGTGAAATTACTGGATTAAGGGTAAGAACACGTCTAACTTTATAAGAAGCTGCCAAACTGTTTCCAGTATGATTGGATCACTCCTATCAGTGAAGTATTAGTGATCCAAATGTTCCACATTCTTGCAAATATTTGGAATTGCTAGTCTTTTTCTTTTCAGTCATCCTAATTGGTGTAAAATAGTACCTCATTATGGATTTAATTTGTTTTTCCCTTGTAACTAATGATGTTGAATATATATTAATATGTTTATTGCCCTTTTCGAGAAATATATATTTAAATCTTTTAATCATTTTATATTTGTTTTTGTTTTCCTTTTATTGTTGTTTTGTAGAAGTTCTTTATGTATTTTGGATAAAATTCTTTTGTGAAATCTATCCATTACAGGTACATTTTTCTAGGCTTAGACTTGCATTTCCATGTTTAATGGAGTGTACAGTAAGAAGACTGTTTTAATTTAGGTGAATTGCAATTTGTTCATTTGTATTTTGTGGCTTCCGTGGTGGCTTAGAGGTTAAAATGTCTGCCTGCAATGCAAGAGACCTGGGTTTGATCCCTGGGTCTGGAAGATCCCCTGGAGAAGGAAATGGCACCCCACTCCAGTATTCTTGCATTTCCAGTAGATTTGCATTTCCAGGTTTACTGGAGTGTACAATAAGAAGACTATTTTAATTTAGATGAATGGCAATTTGTTCATTTGTATTTTATCTGAGAAATCTTTACCTGTCTCAAAATAACAAAAATACTCGTCTCTGTTTTCTGCTAAAAACCTAAATGATCAAAAATTAGTTATCTGTGTGTGGGTGACCCTTTTCCTGGACTATTCTGTTACATTGATTCATTTTTCTATCTGAATACCAATACTACATTACCTTGATTACTGCTGCTTAATATGTTCTAAAATTATATAATGTTAATCCCCCAGTTTTATTCTAATATTGTAAAGTAATTAGCCTCCAATTAAAATAAACTGATTAATTAATTTTTAAAAAGTGGTTTGACTACTCAAGGTACTTTGTATTTCATATGAAGCTTAGAATCAACTTATCAATGTCAGTCTCTACCAAAGCTGCCCCATAACTCCTAGGATATTGATAGGACTACACTGATATGATAGATGAACCTAGGGAAAATTGACAGTTTAAAAATATTGAGATTTCTGATCTGTGTACAGCATATATCCTTCCATATATTTAGACTCTCTTTCATTTTTCTCAGGATATTTTGTAATTTTTAGTGTACAAACCTTGAAAACTTCAAGTTAAATCTATCCTTTCATATTTTTGATCCCATTATATTTTCTCATATCTATATCCAGTTGCTCACTGATAGCGTATAAAAGTATAATGGATTAATTATACATCGATCTGATATTATGCAAGGATGCTAAACTCACTTGTTGGTTGCTGGGAGCCAGCATGGGACATCCCACCCATGACAAGGTCATGCAGGACTCGAGGGACTCCCTGGGCCATCCAACCCATGACAAGGTCATGCGGAAGAGTCCTGATGAGCAAGGCCTCAGGACT